>PVJD01009015.1:0-66901 GCA_004026545.1 Mormoops blainvillei
TTATTGACTTTAGGGGTGTGATGGTATAGGAGTGAAAAGGCTGGTTGTGTTTGGATTGGCTATTGTTCTCTCTTAAATGGTAGGAAAAGAAGGAGAAACCCCGCTCTGCCGTCATGACCAGTGGAGCCTATTCTTTGTCACCACAGAGAAGGAAATGATGTTCTGGCCAAACTGCTTCCATTATGTCTGATAATAACGCCTACAAAATAGGGTTTCAGCCTCCAGACGCTTTGCTCAGCTGGGCCGTTTTTGTGCCAAGCCTGAGCAGAAGTGTTGTACTCTAAAGTAACTCGTATAGGAGAAAAGTCTGCTGGCCTGATCTATTAATATTAGCAGCCCTAGGGCACCAGGGAAACTATTCCAGCAGGTGCTGAAGAAGCTGGTTGTTGTCTGGCAAGAGGTCAACATTTGATACCCAGGGAATTGCAAAATAACAGGATGTCAGGGCTTGGAGGGACTTTAAGGGTCCTGTCAGGAACCCCTATTCTCAATTTCAAAACAGGAGATTGATCATAGCTTTCTGAGTTTTGCATTCTTCAGGCTAAAGAACTGGAGTCCTTTGTCCTTCAATGATTTCTCCTACGACATGGTTTGCTGTCCATCTAGTATCTGTGGAGATATATATATATATATATATATATATATATAACATTTTATTTATATATATAAAAAACTGCAAAAGTAAGTTTACAGATGTTTGTATGGAAAATAGTGCAATAATTAATAATAATACAAGAATAAACTATGTGCTTCATGTACTCCCAATTGTAAACCTGCTTTTGCTCCACCCCATGTGTGTGTGTGTATCTATATTCAAATATTAGCCAGTTGAGAAACTTCTGGTCCCCTTACAGTGTCCCCAGAGCAGTGACTCTGTTGCCTGGTGCTCTGAAAGGCATTTCTAGAAAGGTAAGGAAACCGTAGTCTGTGCTGTCATCAGTTTCCACTGAGGCTACGAACAGAAATGGGTTGCAGCCACATGTCAGGAGAGGTTTAAGATTATGAAAGGATGAATTTGGGACATGGGTCATCAAGAGGTCTCTTGGCTTTCTTTCCATATCCTGAGGAAAATCATGGAAAGCCACACAGGATGCAAAGTTAGAATAGCTTGGATAATTTTCAGGGAAGAGGAGATTACCCTGTAGCTAGCTGGCGAAGGATCACCAAACTTTTATAAGTCCTGGAAAATGAATTTTTTCACTACCGCTTTGCCCATGTAATGCAGGCATTTGTACTCCTCTGCTTCCCGTCATGACTCCCTTCCATGTGCTCCGCTTTTTTTATAACGGGGCCAGGAAAGCACAGGCACCTGTCCAGAGGCGCCACACTCCCTTTAGAGACCTCAGCTCAAGAGCAGACAGAAGGAAAAGAGAGATTACCTTTTCCGTAACCTGTTGCCTGATGCTCTTTGCCCTGCTGCCCACTTTAATTTATCCTGTTGATTCTCGACGAATGAACAACCTGCTACCCCGCCGATCAGATCAGATAATGGTAAGGCAAGGGGAATCTCAGTTTGCTCAGAGGCATTCCAGCCCCTTCTCAATTTTACATAGAGGGAAACTGAGTGTCAGCAAAACTTTGTCTCAAGCCTCATGGCACATTAATGGCCAGATCAGCTACAACTCTGTTTTTTCTGGTTTATTGTCCTTTTAACTACACTTCCCAGCCTATGGAATTTGAATTCTACAGGAGGAAAAGTTCCGCTAAAAATTACTTCCTCTCCTATGACCAATGCTTGAAATTTAACTGGGAGGGCTTGAGTCTTGGCTTAAGGCTTCGATCCCACTTATAATGGAAATATAGAGGGTACGGGTGGCACGAAAAACAATTTCTATTAGTAGTTTCTGGCACCTCACTGTGAATAAGTTTCTCGGCTCTTTCCCTGAGATCCCTTTTGCAGGCCCAGGGAAGGAAATGACGTGGGTGCTATGTACCCAGGGATAAAAATACAGTGGCAAAGTCACTGGGGAAATGGACATGATTCCACATTTTTTCTGGACTCCCAGCAGTTGCTTCTGCTCATCAATCCATGGCAAAGGATACTATGGCCACCTGCCTGTTCTCAGTATGCTATGAGGGCAAGGTCTCCTAAATGGCACCTATGTCACAAGGAAAATTATTTCAGGATACTGGAATTCAACTAAAAGTACTTGCTCGCAGCCTTCTGTCGAGTGCCTATTGAGTATAGCAGTATGGGATGTACATGCAGAGCTTGCTGAAGAAACCACTTGCTGGGAGTACTCCACCCTGCCATATGTGAGCTTGGGGCTGCCAAGCAAATGCCTTAAATTGTTTTCCTAACATATCATAGGGCCAAATGGCTTCTGAAGGACCAAGAGAAAACACTAGACAAGTATGGCCTGGATTTGGTCCCATTCATGCTGGCCAGGACTAGGCCCTCGCTAGGCCCAGCTATGTGCAAAATGACAACTACAATTTGCCTTCACTCTCCATGTCTATGCTCCCTAAGGCTCTTGGGCAGATAGAAGAACCCACTGGGTGCTTTGGAGCGCTGCCGTGGGCCACAGGGAGACCGTGCTCGAGGGGTAGAGCCAGGAGCCAAGAAACATCAAAAATCAGTGGAAAATATGAGATCTCGGGATGGTGGGAAATGTCCCCGATCCTCAGGACCATTTTCTGAATGAATTTACTCCCCGTTATTACTTCTGCCTGTATGCTCATTCCCGGCCTCTTCCTCACATTTAGTAACAATGCCGGCATATAGCTTCTGACCCTTTACACACCGAAGGATCATCACCTAAGGAACTTTCTGAAAACTAACAGCAGCCTCTAGTGTATTTGAAGAGAGAGGGCTGGGGAATGAGAGCAGATCTGGAAATGATATGTTATGAATAATGGCTGAGGAACCTTGGAGAAGGGAAGACTTGGAGGAGAAGTGACAGGAGGTCTGTGGTCTCACATTCTTGTGACAACTCTCAGCTGAACACAGCTATTTAGTAGAATTAGGTTGTGTAGAGAAAAAATACCTTGGAGATTAGGATTCTAATCCAATTTTTGCTACAAATCTTCTGTATATATTTGAACAAATTACTTCTCTTTTCAGCTTAATTCTCTTTTATGTAGGTCAGGAAAGCAGAACTAGGACACAAATTTCAGCTCAATTTAACCAAGAAATTCCTACAACCAAAGTTGTCCAAAGGGTTTCCTTAGGAGGCAGTGAGTCCCCAATAAAGACAGCTTTTGTATTTATTGGTTTTTTTGTGTTTCACCTTCTGGGAAATTTCTGTTCATATTCTTTGTCTACTTATTGGGATTTTTAACTTTGTCTTCCTTTTAGGAGCTTTTTATCTATTTATTTTTCATTAGTTATATTATAAATATTTCCCACCAGTCTATTGCTTATCTTTTTAACTTTGAGCTTTTGTTGTGTAGCAGCTTTAAATTTTTCGATATTTTCCCTTGTAGTTCTTGTCTCATTTTGCTTTAACATGACTTCCTTTCCCCAAGATTTTACAGGAATGCCTTGGTACTTTTATATCATTCTAACACTTTTATGGTTTTCTTTCTCTCTTTTGTATAATTAAAACTTTACTATATCTTTAATTTATATTTGTGTATGGTTTGAGGGAACGATCTTTTTTTCCAAGTAATTGCCAAATCTTTGACATGTCACATATTGAATATGTCACATATACACACACTTTTTTTTTGTTCCATTGATTTGTCTATGCAGAACAAGTACCTCCTGTAAGTCATTTTTTTAATGTCTTGATATTTTATGCACATTTTTTATTGTGTATGATCTTTGGAATCATCTTTTCAATTTCCATACATTTTGGGGTGGGAATTAGACTGGAATTGCATTTATTTTATGAGTAACTCAGACAGTATTAGTATATTTACAATAATAATTTTATATGTGGCAAATAATCTATCTTTATATCGGTATTTTGTTTTCACTAAGTTTCATTCTTTAAATAAATTTTACAGATATTTACAGAATTTTATTATTAACTATTAAATGCTTTTTGTAACTATTATGGAAGGTTCCCTCCCCCATCACATTTTCTGTTTGGTTATTGCTGACATATAGAAAAGGTTTTGGCTTGTTTGTATCAATCTTCTATCTATCTGTCAGCTTATTGACCTCTAATAGCTTTCGATGGACTTGAATATAGAATGATAACTATTATCTAGAAGTAATGGAAGTATTATTTCTTTGTTTCTAATATTTTTACTTTGTTTATTATTCAAGGTTCAGTTGCAGATAATAGAAACCACCCTAGATATGCTAAGCAGAAAGCTATTTAATACAGTGAACCAAATAATTCCAAAGTTTTTAGAAGGTCTGGCAGATTAAACTCCTGGTTTGGCCTCAAGGAACAACTTCTCGAATAACTGCCAAAGAAACTGCTACTTTTCTGCCAGGACCAGTAAAGCTGAAATTAGGAAATGACTGTGTCAATTGCTGGCTTCAAAACCACTCTCCTTTAGCTGTGAGTGGGGATCAGGAATCTTCCCTCAAGATTGTTGTTTCCAGAGCCACAACATGCCTGCTAGATACACAATGCGAGAGTGAATTCCTTGCATATTGCTTTCATTCTCGCTATTTCATTTGGTTACAAATTCAAACTGTGTACTAGGACAACTGACTGGTGGAACTGAAATCATTTAAAACCATGGCTGGAAAGAGCCTTGGGAATGTAGGATTTCACACTCCAGCCTGTGCGGTGCATGCGGGCTCACTAGGAGAAAGTTGGGAGTGATTTTGTTAACCTACAGAGTAAGCTCCTTATTTGTTTGTCACTTATCTTCTTGCCTTGGCCAGGACGTCCAGTACCACGTTTTATAACAGTGGCAATATGTGTCTTTTTTCTTACTTGAATAGAATGATTCCAGTGTTTCATGAGGTTTGCTCTACATTTCTATTAGCTTTCTTTTATTGAGTGTAAGAAATATCTTCCTACCCAAATCGCTTGAAATACTCTTATTTTCTTTTTCAGAAACTCAGAACAGGTGTCGAATACTATAAATGTTTTCTTGCATCTATCAAGATGATCATATAGGTCTTTTAACTTTACGTTGATAATGTAACAAGTTATGTTAGTATTTTTCTTAGGATTAAGCTCTCACAGCATTCATGACACAAACTATAACGAATTTATATCAGGTTCTCATATATTATTTTAATCCACGGCTTGGTTCAATTTGCTAATGCTTTATTTAGCATTTTTTTTCTTTTTTGTACATGAATATACTTGGCATATAGCTTTTTTTGTGCTGTCTGTGTTCACTTTTGATTTGGGGGTAATACCAGCCTCTTAGAAGGAAATGATAAGATTTCCATCTTTTCTGCCTTTCTGAACATAGTTTATATAGTTAGTTCATATACATAGAACTTATACTTACATGTTATTATATAGTTCTGAATTGTTCCCTAGTTGTCTTCTCCATGTCAGTTGCTTTTTTCCTTAAGTAATTTGCAAAACTCATAGATGTAGGACCTAGCCTCATAATTTGTCTACGTTTATATTGCACAGAACTGAGGCATATAGCTGATTCTCAGTTGAAAACTAGGTAAATGATTTCCCTGGCTTCTCAGAAAACATTTCTTCACAAGGATATAGGAGTGATGGTATCTCAGCCACTCTACCAATCAAAAAAGAGGGAAGAAGCAGATAATTCAGAGGAAGGGAGGGAGAGAGAGATATGGGGAGAACATAGAGAAAAAATAAGTCATAGAGAAAGGCTTTTATTGACCTTGATTTGCCTTAATATTTATTTATTTATGTGTGTATATTGCTAAAAAAGAGCCCAGACCCAGGATTCAGAGCTGCGTCTGGTCCTGATGTGGAATGGCACACATCATCCCCATGTGTCAGGGACCACCTGTCTAGTACTAGGGACAATGGCAGGATAAACTGAAAACAGCACAGGACTGAACTAGGTGCTGGAGTTCCCATACCCTCCTCTCCCCAGGACTTTCGCAGGCCCACCCACTGGACCCACCCATGCATTCACTCATTCTCTTTTATCCCCTAACTGCTACCAAAATCAAATCTTGTTTCCACTGCCAGTAATGATGCAAGGAGAATTCAAGATAAAGAGAACCGTTCCAGAGGGCGCAGCTCTGGTAGGTGTAGGGTGCCTTTCTCTTTCAAAAGCGCCGGATCACCCACATTTTGGTACTCTACGGCCCACAAATCTCTTGGATATGCACTTCAGCTCCTTAAACTACAGGCAGCTTTGTAGTTTTATTTCAAGCAGATCTCTCTTTTAAACTTCATAAAGGGCTTTCATATCTATTATTTAATTAAATGTGCGGGAAGATTTAATTGAAGTAGTTATTATTACAGATGAGGAAACTGAAGCTTCAGGGAGGTTAAAGTCTTCCACAGGGTCACACACAGCTAATAAACAAGATACTACCACTTTACACACAGTTGTAAAGGTCCATTGAAAGACTGATGGGAAAACTCATTGTACATTACAGAGTATTACAGGGATAATTATTATCATAATTAATGTAAGGGATATTATTATCATCATTATTGTTAATGCACATATTAATCAGGTATTTAGAATGAGAGACTTTGGGGTGCTTAGCCCTGGGCTGGAGATGGTAGTAGAGAATAATGAATATGAATTATTGAATATTCATAAATGAATATTAACAAATGTTCTTGTGTTCAAAAACAAGAGGAGGTATACTCCCTGCCTTCTGGGAACTGGGAGGTCTTGTTGGGCACCGCTAAGATCTATTATAATACAAGAAACAAGTCAGAAAGCAACCTAAGCAGAATAATCAACCCTTCACTGTGCGATTGTGAATAAATGCAATGTAAGACCATCAGGAGGAAGATGAGCGATGGTCACAGTTGTTAGTGACCAACAACATGCATCCAGTGGGCCTGGAACTTTGTCTACATTGAATAGTGAGTGGTCTCTGGATACACTGAAAAAAGGCAGAAGAAATACTCATGTGAAAAAGAATGTCATATGTAAAGGTAGAAAGGCAAGAATGAGCCTAATGATGGGAAGTGAGGCCTCCTGGCTGGCTGTGGCAAGAACATGGTGTTGAGTTGTATAAGTTCTTTATATATTTTGAAAATTAACCCATTGTCAGATGTGTCATTGCTAAATTTGTTCTCCCATTCAATGGATTCCCTTTTCATTTTGTTGATGATTTCTTTTGCTGTGCAGAAGCTTTTTAGTTTAATGTAGTCCCATTTGTTTATTTTTTCCTTTGTTTCCCTTGCCCTCGGAGATGCATCGGCAAAACTATTGTTACAAGAGATGCCTGAGATTGTACTGCCTATGTTTCCTTCTAGGATTTTTATGATTTTGTGACTTACATTTAAGTCATTTTTGGTATTTTTTAAAACCACATCCCCCTTTCCTTTATTGTCTTCTTCTTAATTTAATTTAATTTTTTCCATCCTCCCGCCCCCTCCATTTTGGCAACCATCAACTTGTTCTGTATAGCTATGGGTTGGTTTCTGTTTTGTCTTCAACAAAACATGCTATTTTTCCAGGAGCCTGTTTCTGTTAACAGACACTTCTCATGATTCTTCTTCCAGATGCCCACCTCTAAGACTCTAATAATGCAAACCATACAAAATTCCACTCAGCCTGCACTTTAACCAATGAAGTACACTTACTGATTTGTAGTTCTGTAACACTTTCATAGGCAGAGTGGCCTTCAGCGCTGGCAAGTTTGGTTCTTTCGTTTAATGATGTCATTGAAGAGACAGCATTTTCTGTCCCTCCCCTCTATCTGCTGAGGTGTAAGCACCATCCTTACACTGGCTCCCTCTCATGGCCCCAGATGGCTGTCAAGACCTCTTTTCACCCATGATCAAGAAAAGAAAGTACTTCTGTCTTAGCATTCCTAGAAAAACTCCTGAAATTTCATCCTGAGGGGACCAGCTTAGAGGATATATGTTTACATCAAATGATTAACAGTGCCCAGAGAACTAGGATGGGCCGATTGCCTTAAGTCAATCAGGGCTTAATTCTAAAGCTTGGGAGGTAGAGTTGGGGTCATTGTCTCTTGAAGTGCCTGGGTTGCTTTGGAGAGAAAAGAAGATACTTGAAGGGAAATCTGGGTCTGTGAGGAAGGCAGGAGAGAGCAACAGATATTGGGAAGACAATCAGCATGTGTCCACTATGCAATGTGATGAAGCTTCTGAGTACAGATTTGCCTTTAGGAGGACCAAGCAATGGTCTCTCTTGAGTTGGAGTTCAAATAGTCTTCCTTGCAATGAACTAGGGAAATGAAATCCCATCACTCACACAGTCTAAATGGTTTCTTAAATGGGCATTGGTTTATATCTTTTCAGTTTTGATGTTTTAGAATCAGATAGCTTTTGATGTTTTAAAATCAGTAGTGTCAAGGAACATGTACAAAGGACACACGGGCAAAGCCAAAGGGGAGTAGGATTGAGGGAGGGAGGTGGGGGTGGGCGGCGGGGACAATGGTTGGGGGCGGATTGGAGACAACTGTACTTGAAAAACAATTAAAAAATAAAATCAGATAGTAGGATTAAATAAAGCTCTCCAAGATCTATAAGTTCATCTTATTCTGGGAGCTTGAGTGAAAGTGGTAACGGCATTGGAGAGTCTCTTCAACTCTTCGACTTTGACTGCCTACCTGCACATGATTTCCATGACTTTTGCATCAATGATTATTCTCAGGTATTATTGACTTAGAAAAAGTATAGTATCTTCAAAGAGTCAGAAAGAGTCAGAAAGGATGGGTCTTTTTCTGTCTGTGTCCATTCTGATTTGGGTCTCTTTTTTTTCCCTCTCTTTTGTAAATTGTAGCGCAGTCTTGTTAAAGTTGGAAGGCAACCAGGTACATGGGAAAATGCATTGTACTAAACCCGATTTCTAGTCTGTGGCTAACTATGTCTATAACCTTAATCTGTGTATTCCCTCAATGCCCGTGTCTGTAAAATAAATGGCTTGGACAAGATGGTCTCTAAGAATCTTCCTGGCTCCCCCATTCTAAGTATATTGCAAGGAAATATATACTATTATTAATAAATAACTTGAAGAAATCTTCACAGATAATTGAAAATATCTGTTATAGTTCTCAGTGCAAATAAAAGTCCTTTCTTTCCAGGATGTAAATGTTTAAAATTCAGCTTGTAATTAGTTCTCACTTATCTATGAACATAGGGGAAGAGAATGTAAGATCATGGAAATGCACAGATAATCTGTCCACTTTACTAGGGATAACAACTTCTACTTCCTTCCCTCAACCTATTACCAGAGATATAAACAAAAGGAAAAATACCTTGGATATGAGTTTTATCTTTGATTTTTCTCGATGATTTTCTCTGGAGGAGATATTGATGAGCAAGGATGTGGCTCAGAAAGGCAGCAAGCCAGAGCAAGAAGACTCAAAGCTTACTCCCCGACCTGGATGGACGAGGTCGTGAATAGTGAGTTGATTATATTTGGAAACCGGTGAGCTTTGGAAAGGAGCAGAAGGAAAGAAAAACAATAATGCTTCAGTCTTAGAGGTGATGGGTGCCTCTCTTGTTGTAAGGATAATTACTCCAGCTACTAGAATCCAAACTAGTATGGTTGGTGCTGGATTGAGAGGGTTGGAGGTGAGTAGCTGTTCATTCCCTGGGTTTGGACAGTGATGGGCTCCCTTACTCTCAAACCATGGAGTATTTTAGAGTCCCAACAGCTGTGTAAGTGGAATCTTCTAGCCTCATGTGAAGTAATGAAAGACTAAATATATCTTATCTTGTAGGAGGAAGTAAACAAAGGGCTTTAAATATTTCATTGCTCTTAAGCCCTGGATTGATGTGATTTAAAAAAGCATATTTGTTTATTCTAAAAAATATTTATTTAGTGTCTAGAATGTGCTAGGAATTGTTCCAGGTCCTGGGGTTATAGCAGTGAACAGTAAAATGTCTGTCCTCATAGATCGAACATTTTAGCACGGGGAGACAGATAATAAGTAAATACATGACTTAAACGGTATATTAGAAGATGAAAAGTGCTACAGAGAAAAATACAGTAGGGAAATAAAATTAGAAGTACTGGTAGGCAGTGCCTGATTTGTAGTTTTAAATAGAGTGGGGAAGGCCATGCATGGGCACCAAAGTGCTGAGTTTAACCTACTCGTTGTCTCCCTTGATGGAAATAGCTTTCCTTTTTGGGTATTAGTTGTTTCCTCTGTGATATGAGGAGAAATGAACTAGGGAAGAACTGCAGATACTTCCACAATTTTTACCTTCAGTTTTTAAGACTGTAGGGTTGAATGGGTATAAAAGACCTATACTCAGAAAATTATGACACTGAAGAAATAAATTGAAGAAAATACAAATAAGTGGAAGCATATACTGTGTTCATAGATAGGACGAATTAACATCATTAAATGTCCATACCACCCAAAGCCACCTGTAGATTCAATGCAGTGGTGCCATGTCCTTGATCACCTGAGCTGGGTTCTCCAGGAATGTCCCTTGTGTGGCTTATGCCAGCACTTTTGTTTTAATGGAGTCCCAGTTGCTATTGGCGTGTTCGTGCATGGGGTTGACACTCAGGCTGGCTGACTGTGAGGATCAGCTCTAACCAGTGGAAGAGCTGCTGCACAGGTGTTGACCACATGAAGCGGAATTCGCTTCAGCTGTGTGTGGTGCCTGCTGAGCTATCCCTTTGGATAGGCCGCTTGTGAAGCTAATTGATTCCTGCTGTGATGTTGTCTGAAGCTGGTCCCTGGGTTTGTTGGTTCTGAGCTTTTTGGGAGGGACTGGTGCAGCGCAATGTCAGATGCTGCCTGTGACTGGTCCTGGGCACCCTTTTTGGAGTTACAATGTGGCCCATATTTTTTAGTTGCCTCTGCTGGGCCTGAGTGTTTGTGAGAAGAACCAAACTGCACACCAAGCCCAGCTTCCACCAGTACTGAGCCCAGGGACAGGTCAGCAAGAGGCCCAAGATTCAGCTTTGCCTGTCTCTGCCTGACAGCTTCCTGTTAGGCCCCATCACTAAACGAACCTGTGGCAGTACTCAAGTTGCATGAGGTAGGTTCTCAGTGAGTCATCACGTAGGGGTGAGTGGTGCCCACCAGACTGATACAGGTTCAAACTTGGCACCAGTGCTGGGTCTGAGGCCACTCAGCAAATGCCCCAGGGTACACCAAGCCTAGATGCCACTCGCTAGGTGCCTGCAGAGCTTTGTGGTGGGGTGGGGTCTCGGGGAGTCACCTAGGTGAAGACAGCAGACTTTGTCAGGTCCAAACAGACCAAGATTTGGTTGTGTGAAGGGAGGGTTCTGTCGCAGTCCAGCATGTGAGAACAAAATGACCCCAGTCCTATAGCCACACAACTCAGTAGGTCCCAGATTCTGCAGGGAGCCTGAGCGTAGCATGGTGGGGACACCAGGACTTGGGAGGATAGGGTTAGTTGGATCTCCCAGGAGGGAAAGATGCCAGTCAGGCTTGGGTGCATGTGGGAGTAGCGGCCCCTTCCCCAGAGCCGCACGATGCAGTTCATCCCAGATTCTGGCCTCCTCAAGGACCTGAGCTTGGCAGGGCAGTGCCACCAGGAGTCAGGAGGGAGGTGCCAGTCAGGTTCACAAGGAATGTGGGTGGAATGTCTTTTGCCCCAAAGCCACACAACTCAGTCCCTGACACCCCGAGTCTGCCTAGGCCTCTACACCTCTGTCCAGGCAACTGACTCCTCAACAGGGTGCCAGCTCTGCAGGGCGGAGTGGGAGGGAGGCCAGAGGGTGGCGATCTTGTGTTCCCGAGGCTGATGATAAAAGGAGAAGATTACTCCACCCAAGAAAGATAGCATCTGTGGTGTGGGAAAGGGACTCAGCACAGGGATCCTGGTGGCTGTCCCTTCAGCTCTCTCCCCAGAGCCACAAACCACAGACTCTCCCATGTGACTCTAGTCCACTTTGTACTCTCTCTGCCAGAACCCAGTGCGAATAGGTGAAAACGAGATTTTGTGGATTGGCCCTTTAAGAGGGTGTCTGTGATAAGAGAGCACAAGCGGACTCCTATCTCTCCATGGTGATTTTCACAACCAGATGTTATGTGGATGCCACTTCCTGGCTTTGATGCTCTGGGCTGGGGAGTCCAGCACTCCTCAGAGGGGACCTTTGCAGCTGAGATATCCCTCCAGAATCTCAGTTACCACCTGTGGAAGCAAGGCCAGCCCTTTTCCCATCTCTGCCCTTCTTACCAGACTTGATGTGCTTCTTCTGTAACTCCTTGGTTACGAGACTTCTGTCCAGCTGTCCTTCAGTTGATTATTCAGGTTGATTGTCCTATAATTTGGTTGTAATTCCAATTTGGTCCTGGGAAGACGTGCATATAACTTCCACCTACTCTACCACTATCTTGGATCCATTGAAACTTATATGTTATTAACCAATTTTACCTCCATTAAGAAAAAGTCCTGTCAGCAGGAAGTCTTGACCCAGACGTAGCTGCTCAAAGACAAGGCAAGATCCAAAAGTTGTATGTAGAACACTGCAAGCATATTATTAGTGGACTAGCAAAGGAAAGTATAGTAGAGTATAGGTTCGCTCTAAAAAAGAACCTATATAATTAGGGCTTAAAATAAGAAAGTTACAGAAAAATCTGGACGCAAGCAGTCCAGAGCTCTGCTCTATAATTTCCTTGAAGGAACCAGGTTCCTCCTCTTTCACTGCTCCACTATCTCTACGGTGCTGTCCTTGTCCACATGGTTCACCTCCACATACACATTTCGACTACATGAAAGAGGGAAAATAGCAATTAAAAAGCACACTCTTATCCTTTATGGTATATAACCTGGAACAACTTAAACCCATCATTTTCGTTTGCATCCGATTAGTCAGAACTTGGTCATGTACCTCCTCTTAGCTGTAAGGGATGTGAGGATGTATAGTATCTATTCCAGGCAGCCATGTACCCAGCGAGAAACTCCATTACTGTTGTAGAGCATTTTTATCACAGGAGAAATTGCTTATCCTGCCACATAGGGCTACTACAGGCCAAGTTCCTGATTGTAAGCTCCGAAGTATGTATCTATGAGGGTTTTGTTCATGGCACCCACCAGAGAAACTGGACTCTTCCCCTTTGACTTATCAATTCAATCGGGAAAAAAAACGTAGTCATTAGCAGAGTTCCAGCTGAATAGTCCACTTCTGCATCTTTGCCTTATCCCTGCCCCTCGGACCTACTTACTCAAGCCAGCAGGAATCTGCCAGACAAGCAAACATTGGCCTTTCCTATGCTCTGGATACCTAAAATTCTACTTTTTTATTTGTCATATTGCACAACCTACAAGTGTTGTTTGGGTCTGTCTTGATTTATAGTTGACTGCAAATGTTCCCAGCTCTGGGGCTGTTTTCAATTTCAAATCCGTCCTGTAAAGCACACCATACAAAACATGTGTCTTCCCTTCTCTTTAATCATTCTTTCTCCTGACCCCATCAGCCCCATTCATCAATCAGGCTGATCCAGCCAGGACTCAGGGCCTTGATAAGGCTGTCTTTGTGTTTCATGTTTCATCTTCCTCTGGAAACTGCCCTGGGAAACCAAGTGCTCCTTGTCAATGAACACAATGGGGCTGAATAATGAAATGCCGTCAGAAAAGGCCAGACCACTGGAGAAATGGCCTTGAATTCTTCAGACCCCCAGGACAATGTTCTTGCTCCATAGTTCTACCTTCTCTGGGAAGCAGGCTTCCTCCAGGGCATGACTGTCGCCAGAATTCCAAGGAGGATGGGTACATTTATATTCTCCATTTCTTGAGCTTTTAACACCATGGAATGTCAGAGTGAAAAGGGCGTTTTAGAAATCACAAAGCCTAGCTGATGTAGTTCCCCTCTTTTTTGTGGTTAAGGAAACTATGACCGAAAGGACAACCGACATATGATATGTCTTAGTTCATACAACCAGTCAAGAGCATGATCTGGCCTAGAAGGTTAGGCCTTTTGACATGTAAAGGTGAATGTGGATCGGGTGTTGCTATGCATCACTTTCCTAAGTACTTAATCCACACAAGAGCCCTATCAGGTGTGTGCTGTTTATCACCATCTCCATTTTACAGATAAGAAAACTGAGGGCTAGCCTGGTTAAGTCATTTGTCCACAGTCACAGAGCTAATGAGCGGGAGAGTCAGAATTTAAACCTAGGGCATCAGTCCCAAACCGCATGCTCTTAGGCACTCTGCTTTCCTGTCACTCAGAGTCTGGAAGGGCCTGAAATATTAGTTAGCCCTGCCATGGCCGAGAGGTGATTCTTTTCCTCAGTCTGCCTCTTGATTTTTCATTGCAGGTAACGCCAAGTCCGATACTCTTGCCTCAATAGCATGCTTGTCTCTTTGTAGTCAAAGAGGGTTTTCTGACTGTCAATACTTTGGGGATGATTGATTTCCTCCTCCGGAGGGAGCTTGGAGAAAGATCTGTAGCCAGAGTTAGTGAAGGGAGATTTGAAGGGGCAGACAGGCCCTTGGAGGCCAGCTCTTCCACTCAAACCATCTTGTCTTATCTGCCAACCATCTGGACTGGCCTGGCAGATACAGAAAAGGGTAGACTTTCTCTGGAAATGGCAACACATGGGTCCTGCTGATCCCAGAAAAGTTCCCACCCACAGGCCATCTGCGGAAGAGCAGCTACCGTCTCTGTGAGGTGGAACCACAGTGAATTGTACACTCTGGGCTCACCGTTGCTCATCTGAATCTTTCCACCTCCTTTGTGCTTTGCTTGGGGCGCTTGCAGTGCTAACCGAAGAGAAGGGTCTTCACCTCAATGATGTCACAGGTGGGGACCCATGCACAGTTAGTTTTAGTTTATACTGACCTTTGGGAGCATAGTTTTAAGAAAATAAAATGAGACATTTCCAGTTACCTACGCTCTTCAGAAACTGCATAAATGCATAGATTATAGATGGCACAGGCTTCTTTGGAATACAGGGAAAGAAAGGGAAGCAGAACACTTAAAGAAACAGACACATCCTGCAGAGGGGGAAAGGAAGGAGAAGGAGATTACTTTTGTGATCTCTGGAGAGCCATTGTTAAGAAGCGCCCCCCTCCACTCCCCTAGCTTCCTGCATGGTGTTTCCCCTTCATCAGCAATTGGCACTCCCAGAAAGCCTTTCCAGCCTTTATGAAAAGTCAGGAAAGAATCTGCCTGACCTTGGCCTGTGATTAACAGAGAGAACATTTTGATCCAAGTCGCTCCTTCAGAAGGATACACTTTTCTGCTGCTGATGTATTGAGAATTCAGGTCTGGCTTTTCCTCTTTGCAAATGTTGGCATAAATGGATAGAAGTGAGTTTACCTCATTACCAGCAGCTAGAGAATTTGTGGAATGGTTTGGCAGAGCCTCGGAAGGAGCGTACCTGGATGTTGGATCCAGATGAAAATGACTTTCAGGGGAGGTGGCTGTCTGGGGGTGTGGGAAGGAACTTGGTTCTGGATTTCTCTGTTGCCTCATTTCTTTTAGCTCTAACCCACATGTATCTGGGGGAGTTAGAAACACTTCAGTGTCACTCTTTTTCCAGATGTATTCTACTCAGAGCATCAAAGTAGGTTAAGAATTATCAGAGGCAGTACTGACATTTAACCACAATGCACTGGATTAGTCCTTTCAATTGGCTGCTGGTTAGCACAATATACTATAGTGGTTAGGGGCACAAGCTTTGGACCCAACTTACTAAGTGTGTATTCTTAGGCAGCTTAACCTCTTTTTATTTGTTTTATCACTGTTTAAACTGAGGATAACAGACGTACTTATTGATACTTGTTGTATCCCTTCATGAAAGTGAGCCATGCTTGAATGCGATTCGCTATTGCTGGTCTTCAGGCCAACAAAGGACAAAGGTCCTCTCTGTGTGGGTCCTATGTCAGTGCTTCAAATTTATATGAGAATTCTTCTCTTCCAAGTTACTGGACTCTAGCTACTGACCTTTTCTTTTAAAAAAAATTTAAATTTTTTTTCAATTGCAGTTGACATTCAATATATTAGTTTCAGGTATATGGCCCAGTGATTAGACATTATATAACTTATAAGTGATCATCCTAATAAATCTCATACCCATCTGACACCATACATATGTATTACAATATTATTGACTATATTCCCTATCCTGTACTTTACAGCCCCGTGACTGTCCTGTCGCAACCAATTTGTGCTCCTCAATCCCTTCACCTTTTCCACCTAGTCCTAACGCCCCTGCCATCTAGAAACCATGAACATATTTTCTTTATGATGAGTATGTTTCTGATCTGCTTGTTTGTTTATTTTGTTTTTTCATTCCACATATAAGTGAAATCATTTGGTATTTTTTGTTCTCTACCTGATTTCACACAGCAGAACACCCTCTATCTGGTTCCATCCACATTGTTGCAGATGGTAAGATTTCATTTTTTAGTGGATGAGCCATATTCCTTTGTATATATGCGCCATTTCCTCTGTGTCCATTCATCTACTGATGGACACTTAGGTTGCTTCCATATCTTGGCTACTGTAAATAATGTTGCAACGAACATAAGGATGTATGTGTATTTTTGACTTCGTGTTTTGGGTTTCTTCAGATAAATATCCAGAAGTGGAATTGCTGGGTACTCTTTTTGTCTCACGTTATAAACTTTGTTTTAAAGTCCATTTTGTCTTGTATGGGTATTGCTACCACAGTTTTTTTTTTTTTCTGTTTTCATTTTTATGAAATATCTTTTTCTATCCCTTTACTTTCAATCTGTGTGTCTTTCAGTTTGAAATGAGTCTATCGTAGGTAGCACATGTAAGGTCTTGTTTTGTTATCCATTCAGTCACCATATATGTTTTGATTGGAACATTTAGTCCATTTGCAGTTAAAGTATTTGTTGATAGATATGCATTTATTGCCCTTTTATTATTCATATTTTTATCTATTTCTTCTTTTTAAAGAATACTCTTTAACATTTCTTGTAATACTGGTTTGGTGGTGATAAACTCTTTTAGCTTTTTCTTGTCTGGGAAGCTCTTTATCTGTCCTTCAATTCTAAATGATTCTTGCTACTGACTTTTTATAAAACTGTTTCTTCTTTTTAATCCAGAAAAGATATACAAAAGAACTTCTTTGGCTTTCCCTTATTAAATCCCTTTTTCCACATTTTAAGGTTTGTTTTCCTTCTAAAGTATAGCTTCTCTACAAACCCAAGTCCCCTCACCTCTTGCTTTAAAGGAGCTGCAAAGTGTACACGTTCCCAGTTTGAGGTCTTCTCAGTTCAACCTTCAGTACATCTAAACCTCAGGTACAGTTTGGTTGATTCTGTTACTATCCAAACTGTTTTGTTAACAGTCAGAGAATTTGGAGGGAGAAGGATCACACAGTCCTCAAATGCACCCGTGCTCTCCCTGTCTTTCTCTTGTCATTTTTTTGTATATCCCAAAGTCTCTCCACTTGGCATTCACATTGAATTTGGAAATATTTTGTTAGACAAGACAACTCCAAGCCCCTTTTCTCTCTGCATCCTGAGGAATGCTTCTCCACCACTTCCAAAGAAAACAAAGTCTTAACCAACAGGGCAGCAGTTCAGAAAATCTGAGCAAGCTCAAGATGAATGGAGAAGCAGTAAGACCAGCAGAAGGGGATGTGCAAAGTGCATGGGGTTTGGGAATCATCATCCCTAATATCAGAGAAGCATGCACACTTCTTCGCCCTTTTCTTCCCTTTTGTCTGAAGTGGGTACTTGGGGTGGCTCAAGAGTGTGATTTTGATCTAGCAGAAAGTGAACCTGACCAGAGCCAGGTATTTTACTTTTTGAATCCAGTTTGTCCCACGTGGTTCCTGTAACTTGTGTGGCTTTTAGGGCAGGCAACTTCTGGGCCTTGGACTTTCTCATAAGCAAAATGGAGCATATATATATATATATATATATATATATATATATATATATATATCCTTTACGGACATGGTAGAAATCACTTATGAGTATGTGTATGTAAACTGCTTGGCAGAATGCAAAGCACTAAGTCTAATGTAAAACCCTTTAACCCATTTCTTGGAGCCCAGAGACAATAGTTGTGAGACTGTTCTGTACGTATATATGGGTGTGTTCACATGCGCTTGTGTGATAAAGTCCTTCCTGCATGTAAAAGACTGTGTTCCCAGGTGTACCTGACTTACTTGATTCGATTTCTTCCACCAGAAAAGGCAGATTTCTCCAGAAAATAGGAGCTGGGGAATATAAATATTTTTAATGAAGAATCCTGGCTTCTAAAATGGCATTTGCATAGAACAAAACCCAAACCAACAGCCAGTGGTTGTACCGGGCTACCAATCTATATAGAACACAACTGTTTGGAGAGCTCACGGATACTCATCTTTGTCTTCACACGCAAATTTCTATTTCTAAGTCAAACCCAGGTTCAGAAAACAGTTATTAGCCTTCAGTAGTGATGCTACTTGTGGAAATTGAAAGCACTGAGGCAGAAAATTAAGGGAAATATTACTTTGTAATAATAGCAATAAACAATGGGTAAGTGATATGTTTCCAATGTAGTAACTTATTTAATTCTCTGTTCAAACCTATGTAATTAGTCCCATTGTACATATGAGACAATTGTAGGTGAGTTAGGTAAATTACCCATGGTTATATACATAACAAATGGTAGAACTCAGTCACAAATTCAGGTTGTCTGACTCAACATTCCGTGTTTTTAACCTCTGCACTACATATGATGAATTGAAATCTTTCAAATCACATAACTGATCCATTCAACAAACATTTATGGAATTGATTACTGGCTTGTCTGGGCTCCCACAGCTCTTTTTTCATACCTCTTGTAGCACTTAACATATTCAATGCAATCATTTGTTGATGTCTGTTTCTCTTACTAGACTATGACATCTTTGAAAGCAAAGACCACATCTGAAGCCTGTTTCACTCATGGCATCACTAACCCTAGGAAACGGCATGTTCCTTGAGTTGGTCATGGGGGCAGCCGTGTGCCATGTACTCTGGAGTCGGCGTACACAGATGAGTAAACACTGTCCCCAACATCAGGGAGCTCCCAATCTTTGCGATGGCCAGGCACAAGGAAAATGGCATTCACCGTAAGGCGGAGTGAAATGAGACCTATAATTATGGTCTCACAGTATGTTCCTGGAACTCAGAAAAAGGATCAATTAATTGTCAATGAAACTGGAATAAAATGTTTGGGGTAATATTGCTATGAAATGTAACGTAACATAACATAATCAATATAATTTAGCTCTAGTTCTGTTTTAGCCACTCGGTTGGACATTTTGGCACTTGAGCATTAGCCCTGGGTTTGGGAGGAATATAAGCTGTACTTCACAGATGAAAACGGCACAATCTAATAGAAAGGGCGCACACAGTGCAGTCGGGCAGATCCAAGATCGAATCTCAGCTCTACCGCTTATAGGCTCTCTGACTGTGAACCTCAGTTTTCTTTTCTGTAGCCTCAGTTTTCTGAATTGCTGTAATAGTTGTAATAATAGTACTTATCTGACAGAGTTTACTTATCTGACCAGAGTTTTGATGATCCAGTGAGTTAAAACAAGTAAAACTGTTAACATATTTAGTAAGTACTCAATAAATAGTACTTTCTTTTCACTTTAAATAATTGACAGTAGCCCTGGCTGGTGTGGCTCAGTGGATTGAGTGCTGACCTGTGAACCAAAGGATCACCGGTTCGATTCCAAGTCAGGGCACATGCCTGGGTTGCGGCCCAGGTCCCTAGTAGCGCGTGCTCAAGAGGCAACCACACATTTATGCTTCTCTCCCTCTCTTGCTCCCTCCCTTCCCCTCTGTCTAAAAATAAATATGTAAGTAAGTAAATAAATACGTAGACAAATGTTTTTGTTTGCTGGCTTATTTACTTAGTTGTATTTACTTATTTTGAATAGGCAATTTATTATCATGGCATATAACTGAAAATATATATAAGGGTATTGTACAAATCAGCTGCAGCCTCAAAAATGCTGCCTAAAAAACTAGCTCTAAACCCAGCAGCGGGATCATATATATCAAATAATGTGCAAATAACACAACTCAAAAAGAAGACAAATGCCCCCCAAAAGGTACAAAGATTTGAATAGACACTTCTTTAGAAAAGTTATATAAATGACCAATAAGTTTATGAGAGTATGCACTATATCAGTAACCATCAGGGAAATGCAAATTAAAATCACAATAAGGTATTTCTACAGACCCATTAGATTTATTATACTTTAAAAAGACTGACCATATGAAATGTTTGCAAGAATGTGATGCAACTGGACCTCCCATTCGTTGCTAGTGAGGCTGAAAATGGTCCAAAGACTGGAAAACAGTGTGCTGGATTGTTAAAAGGCTAAACATATGCCTACCTCATGCCTCAGTCATTCCACATCTAAGTATTTATCTAAGATAAGTGGCAATGTATGTCCACACGAGGACTTATGTAAATGTTATAGCAACTCTTGTCCATAATAGGCAAAAAGTGCAAATAACCCAAATGTCCGCGAATAGATGAATAGCCAAATAAAATGTGATTATATCCAAACACCAGAACGCTGCTTGGAAATATAAAGGAATGAACTATTGGTATGACAGAGATATGTCTCAAAATCATTACTCTCGGTGCACAAAGCCAGGCATGAAAGAGTAAATACTATATAATTCAATTTATTTTAAAATTGTAGAAAATTTAAAATGATCTCTAGTGAAAGAAAGCAGATCATTGGTTGCCTGGGGGCAAGGGTGAGACAGGTGGTTTACAAAGGGGCACTAAGAAAGTTTTAGAGGTGATGGATATATCAGTTATTTTTATTGAAGTAATAGTTGCATGTGTATATATGTATGTTAAAACTGATAAAATTGTAAAATTCAAATTTGTGCTGATTTTTAATTCAATTTTACTTAACTAAATTATGTTTAATTACCAAATCATGTTAATATGTATTTCTTGTTCATGCAACTGTGCATCGTTTGGTGTTGTGCTGATCTAGGACGGGTCTACTGGGTTTGGCTTGAGTCTGTGGGGTGTAGGCCTGTTCCAGTTGTCTTTCCTTCCCCTTGGACCAGTAACCTACACAGGTCCAATTTTGTTGCAGTGATGGCAGAAAAGAAAGAGATTGAACATGAACATGCAATGTTTGTTAAAACTTCAGACTGAGACCTGGCTGGTATGACTCAGTGGATTGAGTACCAGCCTGTGAACCGAAGGGTCGCTAGTTCGATTCCCAGTCAGGGCACATGCCTGGGTTGCGAGCCAGGTCCCCAGTAGGGGGAGCGCGAGAAGCAACCCTACACTACACAGATGTTTCTCTTCCTCTCTTTCTCCCTCCCTTTCTCTAAAAATAAATAAGTAATAAAATCTTTAAAAAAACCTTCAGACTGAAACTGATGCACTATAATTCCAACCCAAATTCAATTTGCTAAAATCAGGTCATATGACCAAGTCCAAAATCAATGGGGTGAACAACAGACTTTTTGAACTCTATTAGGTAGTACTGAAAAATAGTTGTACACAATGATTTAATATTACCACAGGTGTATACAGTGGAAAGCTCCAGTACATCTACTATTCGCTATCCTCCATTTTGTGTGTCTTCTGGTTTGATGCCGACATAAATACCTATATTTTTTTCTTTTACTTCAGTGCTTATATACTATACATAGTACTCTGTATTTTGCTTCTTATTTGATTTATTTTGGAGATTGCTCTATATTATTAGATAAAGTGCTTCCTTTTTTCCTGTTTTATTGCTGTGTATGCCATCAAATGTATGTACCATTATTTGATCAGTCCTTTATCTATAGGCATTTGGATGTTTCTAATAGTTTGCTATTATAGAGGATGCAGCAGCTGGCTTCACATGCATATCAGTTTATTCATGTGGAATGATATTTGGATACATCTGATGGCTAACTGAAAAATTCTAATAGCAATAAATTTCATATTGGTTCAGGTCTTGCCAATAAATCGACCATGATGAAACCGGAGCTGAGCATTCTTGGAGATCAAGTGGTGATCCAGGCTGGTGGAACATTTGACATCACCTGCAGGTAACACAATCAAGACCCTTGAACTTGTCCTGCTTAAAAGACCCATGGTGGGAATCTCAAAAATACTGGGTTTTTGATCACACTCCAGATTATTCCTTTATTTTACAACAGTAGAGGTCAGCTTCTGGAAGATCAGGTTTCTTAATAGTGGTTTTCATAAAGTGTATTCTCTAGGTGGAGCGGGCTAACTTTTCAGCCGAATCCAGATATCTTGGTCTTTGGCTCCCTTATTTATATTATTACTTTTTTTCACACATTTCAGGAAAGTAATTTGACTCTTAAGGTCCTTAATATACCAAAATGTACATTAACTCTCTTGGCAAAAATCTGCTCTTATTTTTTTTACAACAATGTCAGTAGCGTACAATATGTGATCCTGCGGACTTTCTCTTGCCACGGGCACATTGTTTGGAACTCTTAAAGTGATACTTATTTCCTCGATAGTTACAGTGTCACATTTCTTGTAGACTCACATGTATATGGCCAAATGAACAATTTCATGTCTTCAAAAATATCTAGAAAACTGGAAGCGGGTGCTTCTTCTCTTTTCCTATATGGTCTTCATTTTGGTGAATAACTGGAAGATGGCATTTCTAGCAGGAAGAGAAGTTTAGTTTAAAAAACCCAACAAGAATTTTACATGATAAGAACAGTAAGCATGAGCCCTGGGTGGTGTGACCCAGCGGATTGAGCACCAGCCTGCGAACCAAAGGGTCTCCGGTTCGATTCCCAGTCGGGGCACATGCGTGGGTTGTAGGCCAGGTTCCCTATAGGGGATGCGTGAGAGGCAACCACACATTGATGTTTCTCTCCCTCTCTTTCTCTCTCCCTCCCCCTCTCTCTAAATATAAATAAATAAAAACCTTTAAAAAAAGAACAGTAAGTATGAGAGTGTAGAATTATAGATGATGTGAGAATTACTCACAGAAACTGAATGAGTGTTGAAACCATATAAATAGATGAGGATAATAAGGGAGGGTATATTGAGTGAGGAGATATAAGGGTGTAGGTCATAATTTTCAGGAGCCCCTGTGCTTCACGATTGCCTGGGTGGGAAGGGGACTTGGGAAAGTACATGGAACATAAGTAAGAGGGAGAAACAAGGGAAAACTATGGTAAGGGAGAGCAAGGTCTCAAAAAAGAAGGAGTGGTCAAATTCTGTGGCAGATATAGGTGTAGGTGCTCAATAGGTGTCTATTAGATTTAATTGTACTAGAAGTATAGTGCAGTGTACCCTCCTTTTTTAAGATAGCCAATGCACAGTGTGTTGGTAAAGGTTATATTGTAATATATGTAGTAGGGAACACAAGTTAACAGTGGCATTTGGAGGTAAAGTTTAATTATTTTATGGAAAAAGTCCAAACGGTGGATATCTGGTGATGGCGTCCCAGTCCCATGAAATCATTAGAAACTCATACACCTTCTGTATTGTAGATCCAACTTCCTTAACTAATGGCTTTTGCCATGTGGTACGAAATGGTCACTAAAGCTCCATTAATCATGCCTGAATTCCAGCTAGTTAGAAAAAAAAAAAAGAAAGGTAAAGAAAGGCATGCCTTCTATCTCTAAGAACATTTTCCGAAAAGCTCTGTACACCACTTGTGCTTATATTATTTTGACCGAAACTTAGTCACGTGACCACACTTACCTACAAGAGAACCTGGGAAATGCAGTGTTTTCTACAGGAGACCATATGTCCAATGAAAAAAAGTGAATATTTTATTACTATGAAAGAAGGGGAGAACAGATACTGTCATACCTAGTGAATTATACTAGATAAAGTGTAGTGATAGCATAACTGGAGGTGGGATTCCTCCCATTCTAGGTCTTGTAGATTCCTGTACTCCCCTTGCAGGGGGGAGGTATCCTTTTCTCCTAGCTACCTGGGTTTCCAAAAATGCAGATGAGATTTGATCAGGGCATTTGAGCAAGACTTTTGGTTTTTAGAGGCTCTTTCCCTCACTTGTACACCTGCTGGGCAACTTCTCTGGGTACAAAGCGTGATTGAAGAGTCAACCTCAAGTACATTATCAGCCCCTGCTCACACAGGATCACTTTGCCCCAGTGACCCTGAATGACCTCTGACCTACCGACCACTGTATAAAAGCCTGTGTGTGTCCTGGTTCGTTATGTTCCAATAGATCATACTTATTCCCAGGGCTTCTTTCCAGGACTTTTAGTGTCATGAAACCCAACTCTAATTCACTGTAAGTTGTAGACACTTCACCCCAGGTGATGCATTGGAGACAGGCTTGGCTCTGGCAGGTAGGTTGGCTAGCACTTTAGGAGAATTTTGCTTCTCTAAGAGGATCCCAGAGAAAGTTCATCTGGAAGACAGGCTAACAGTGCCTTGGGTAGAAATGGAGGAATGAGAGAAGGAGATATGGCTTGTGAAATCACAAATAACTTCTCAGAAGGTTTCAAAAACATGAGGAGCTCCTCTAAGTCCCTTTTTTAAAAAATGGGTAAGTTGAGGTCTGAAACGATGACCATATCTGGCAAAGGACACACACGCAGTTGGGCAATGGCAGTACTGCTATGTTACTTCTAGTTTCCACTACACTTAAATAAAATTTTCAGTATTTATTCTCCTGTATTCAAATGATCATAGATGTCTTTCCCCCCTACTGGTTTATATATAAACTCCCTCATTTATTCATTGTATAGAAAACATTTTGTTGATACAGACAAGTAATAATTACTGCCCTGAGTATCAAATAAAAATAAATTTATAATAAAAACAAATAATTTATCGTCTGTCTGTTGTACTAGGCACAATTCTCTGGCTGGAGGTAGAAATGGCCTTATGTACACAACAGGGTAAATCATACTCTGTACTTTCTAAGGGCTCGCCTCACAGTTCAATGAGAAAGACGGGCATCCTCAAAAGGGAAGTTGAAAGTACCCAGAACTCTTGATTGGAAATTGCAGGACAGATTTGGAATGAAGGATATTTAGGAAAAGAAAATAGCCTCAACAAAGGCTGAAAAGTTAGACTTTATATCTCTCAAAGCAGTTTTGAGAGACTGATATATTTTAACCCCACATTGACACCATAGAGTAGGTAGAAAAAGGGATTGTTTCTCTCATATATTCAACAAACATTCATTTAGCGCCTCCTGTGTACCAGGCACTGGACCAGGTGCAGAAGATATGATAGTGAACGAAATGGGCAAAGATCCTTGCCCTCTTGGAGATAACACTCCAGTGGGCGAGACAGATAATAAACACGATAAAGAAGAAAATTATATATGTTAGAAGATGATAAGTTCTGTGGAGAAAGTATCAGGGTAATGGCGCATAGAGTGAATGGGAAGTGTTTCTTCTAAAAGGTTGGTCAGGGTAGAAGTATCATTCGAACAGAGACTTAAAGGAAGGAGCCATTCAGGCATGTGGAGGAAGAATGTTCCAGACGGGGAATAAGACATGCAAAAACCTTGAGGTAAAGGTAAATTTGACATGGTCAGTAAACAGCAAGAAGTTTGTGTGGCCAGAACACAATAAGCAATGGAGAGGAAGACAAGAAATTAGGGTGCAGATGTAGCAGAATTCTAGACACCTCAGTGAGGATTTTGAATTCATCCTGAGTGTCATGGGAAGCCACTGGAAGAATTTAAGCAGGGGAATGACGTGCCCTTATATATAAGAGAGCTAAGTGAAATAAGCCAGGTGGTGAAAGACAAATACCATACGATCTCACCTGTAAGTGGAACCTAATCAACAAAAAAAGCAAGTGAGCAAAATATAACCAGAGACATGGAAATAAAGAACAAACTGACAGTAACCAGAGGGGAGGAAGGTGGGGGATAACAGGTGAAAGAAGGGGAAGGGTCATCAAGGAACACGCATAAAGGACCCATGGACAAAGCCAAAGGGGGGTAGGATTGAGGACGGGGGTAGGTGTGGAGCAGTGGCGGGAAAGTGGAGACAACTGTACTTGAACAACAATAAAAAATTTTTAAAGAAAATAAAAATAAAAGTCTCCCTCTGGATGCTGTGAGGGATATGGATTAAAGGGGACAAGAGTGAGAGGCTAGTGCAGCATTTCAGGTGAGAGATGACGGGGGCTCTGACCAGGGTGCCAACAATGGAGGGAATGAGAAGTGGGCAGGTTCTGAATACGTTTTGAAGGTAGAGTGTACAGGATACCCCAATGGATTGGAAGTGGAGTGTGAAAGAATGATATCATTCAAAAGTGATTCCTATGACAGATAAAGTTGATAGCATAATAACTACGATTAGCTGAGTATTTACTGTGTGTCAGGCTTTGCTCTAAGCACTTTATGCAGACTGACTCGGTAAACTGTCTCAATAAATCTGTGAGGTAGGTTCTATGAGCCCCGCTTTACAGATGAAGATACCAAGGCCTAAAGAGGAGAAGGCACTTGTTAAGTGTCCAGTGCTAGAACCAAGTCTTCCTGATACCCGAGCCAGAGGGTTTTTCATTGTGTGGACACGCGTGCAACTCTATGTACTTTCTAAGTCTTGACAAGTCTGTGGAGCAGGCTGAGCTCATACTTTCTTGCCTTAGCTCCAACAGGGACTGACCGTGCTGCCTGGTGTTTGGCTGGGCCTTTGTAATGCTTCCTGGGGCAAGTTACCTAAGTTCCCGAGCCTTAAGCTGTGGGCCTTTGGTGCTCTGGCAGGCGAATCCAGCATCTCGTGGAAGGTGGGTGGGGGAAATAAATCAACTTGTAAGGAAGCTCAAGACTCTGGCATGTGATTCTCCCCCAGGATGTTATCAGGAATAGGAGGCCGAGTCATTCCAAGTATCCAGCTGCTCAGGCCCAGGCATGAGAATCTGCTGTTGGAATCTCTGGAACTCAGTTTCTATTCCTGGAATATTTTCAAAAGTGTCCTCTCCAGCTCAACCAAATATCCAGATATGGGAACTCAAAATGGGTCTCAATCAGGAGGATGCTGTGTGAACAAACATAAACAGCCCCTCCTCCTTGACCTCCACCGCTCCCCATTTATCCCAGGCCTTCTGTCTCTAAAGACCCTAGCTCACCACCCTAGAGAATATTATGGTAAGTGAAGTAAATCAGGCAGAGGAAGAAAAATTTTGTATTATTTCACTTATTTGTGGAATCTAAGAAGACAAAACGAAACGAAACAGAAACAGACCCGTAGATACAGAGAGAAAACTGACAGTAGGCAGAGGGTTTGGGGGGATGGGTAAAAAAAGTGAAGGAAAACAGTAAGTGCAAACCTCCAGTTATAAAAACAATTGATGGGATGTAACGTATAGCGTAAGGAAAGTAGTCGATGTTATTGTAATAACTTGGATGGTGATGGCTGGTTGCTAGACTTAAGTGGTGATCACATCACAAGGAATATAAATGTTGAATCACTATGTCATGCACCTGAAACTAAAATAATGCTGTATGTCAACTATACTTCAATTACCAAGGAAACCATTTTGGCTACCCCTGAACCCCAGATACTGTCTCATTGTCTACTCGCTTTTGTCTGGTATCGGAGCAAACAACGTAGAATAATCCTGAAGACTTCACAGGCCAGGTTATTGTGGACTGGGACGTTGCCCAGAACCATGAGAGGAACTAACATACACAGGAGAGAAAATCCGAAGAGCAGTATCATTTGTTGGCTCTAAGGGGGCAGGTCTGGGACTCGAGTCAGGCAACGCAAGCAAGGGTTAAGAAATGAAAACTCAGATCAATTTCTCTTGGCATACGCAGCCCAAGAAAAATAATAGGATTTCAGATGGCAGCTGGTAACAGTGCAGAGAGTGTGTTAGCTTACTAGGGCTGCCACAATAAAATACCCAATACTGGGCAGGTTGACCATCACAAATTTATTTTTTTGTAGTTTTAGAATTTCGAGAGAAAGCTATCAACATGGTTTGTTTTTCATGAGGCCTGTCTCTTGGGCTTACAGATGGGCACCTTCTCCCTGTGTCTTCACATGGTCTTTTCTCTGTGTGAGCACGTCCCTGGTATCTGTCTGGGTGTACTAATCTCCTCTTAGAAGGGCACCAGTCAGACTGGGTTAGGGCCCACTGTATTGGCCTCATTAACTTAATTATCTATTTCTATATCCAAATATAGTCATATTCTGAAGTCCGGGGGTTAGTGCTTTGACATATGAATTTGTGGGGGACACACCTTCTCTTAAGCTGTCTGGTTTTGAGGCCACATAGTTTATTTGAAGACCCCAGAATGAAGCCGGATATACTCTTACGGAGATCTGAGGCCAAATAAGAACAGAGGCTCCAGTGGTCGGTAGGACAGCCAATGGAAGACTCTGGAGTCAGGCTGAGTAACTGACTTAGATTCATTTTCTTCCCTTGTACAGAGACAAAACCTTGTTCCCATCTCAGGATGCAAGAGCCAGAGGGTGAGGGGTAGGGACGGGGCAGGACTTGCACTGTCGTTCTCTACCTGAGTCCTGGTCTTACTGGCTATAACCCCTCCTTTTATTTTTTAACAGTCTTTTAACCACAATCATGGTAACATTCTCTTTTCAAAAAGGTTGGAAATACATCGCTCTTGAAGAATGTACTCAAGGTGGGCAATGGCTCCCCACACCACTTCATGGTTTACCTTCTGTTCCCGTCAGTGAATTTATGGGTCATGATAAATAGCCATCTAATAGATGTGTGAATGCTGGAGATGAAACATGATGTGGAGAAGGGTATCTGTCTTTGATAGAGGAACAGGAGTCCAATCTGGCTCCGTCCCGCCCCCAATTTCCATTGTCTCCCACACATGCTGAGGGCTTGCATTTGTAAAACATTTCCACATAAGGTCTCTAAATGAGACTTCACAGCATCCTGTAAGACAAGGATCACAGTCGTTGTTTTGCAAATAAGAACCCGGAGACCTAAAAAGCTTAATTAACTGTCCAAGGTCATATAACTGAACAATGGTACTGAGACTTGATACTTTTGTCATCCCTGCATTTTTTTCAGTTATTGTGCCACATATTCTTTTTGTTATAAGGCACTGGGAGGAGAAGAAAATAATTGGTGAGATGAGGATATAGCATCCTGTCATTTTGTCTGCACATGAAAGAAATACAACAAAATTAAAGTTAACTTTGTCCTTGGCTCTCTCCCATGAAATGCAGGGGGATGTAATCCAGCCACATGTCCTTTTAGAACTCGTTTGCCAAAAACAACCTCTTAAATTAAGTGAGGCAACTAGGTATAATTCAAAAATAGAAGTAAAAACCTAGACTAGGACCTAGTAACATGACTTTGAGTTTGGGTCCTGCCAGCAATCTTGTGGGCAAAACCCTTTACCTCCCTGAGTCTTGGAGTTCCCATTCTCCAAGTCCAAACCATAAATCCAGAAAGGACCTCAGAAATCACTTAAATCGGCCTTTCCCTTTGCCTTTAGATGTTTAATGTCAAACACTACAAAGCCCATGCATTGATTGAGAGAGCTGGGCTGAGGGTATACATTCAGTAGAGGAGGATCAATACAGGGGTAGACAGGGAGAAGGACAAAAACATAACTCGTGGTTTCAGATGCTCCTCATACCCGTAGTTAGGTGTTCCCATCCTTTGTGCCATGTTTTTTTCATGGAAACTAAGCTACGTTGGAAGCTGGAGCAACATTGCTTCTTCGCTGCGCTTTCCATGCCTGACTCAGCATATTTTTTGTGTGTTGTGTTTTCAGGGGACTGGCTGCCGTTACCTGGACCTGGGGCACTGGGTCTCCAGGAAGTCGGGCCCGCATCTTAGAGCACCCCTGCTCTGATAACCCCCTCGTTACTTGCAACCAGCTCACCATCTTCCACACAGAAGCTGGGGATACGGGCTACTTTACATGTAGCTACAAGGATGTTGCTGGCATCAAGGATCCTAATGACAAGGCCAGTGTGTATGTGTATGTCAAAGGTGAGTGAGTGAGTGCCTCTGGCTTTGAGACTGAAGGATTTTGCATTTTTTTCTGGATGTGTAGGTCCATAAATCCCTAGGTCAGTTTGGAATACGTTGGAGTCCGTTTTGAGGACAGTAGAGCAAGAACACACCTTGTGCGTTTAAATTTTACTGATGACACCCAGTTATACCTTCATACTCACATGCTTTACAAAGGTGAATTTGTTGATCTCTGACTCCATGAGATCAGAAAAATAGCATGATTAGTTTCCAACCTGAGTAGTTAACCAGTGGTATATGAATGGACGGGACCGTGGAGAGGCAGATTCCCCTGACAAGCTACAGGCAAGTTTGGCTTGATCTTCCTCTACCTCCAGATGACTGGGAATCTTACCATTTGAATCTCCTTTCCAGGGCTTCTATGGCTTTGGGCTATGGTGCTGGGGCCTGGATGATTGCTCCTTTTGGTATATAATTTCTTCTTTGAGAGCACAGAGAGTGCCTTCCAGTAGTCTCTTTTCTTTGCTCTTCTTACCTTCCCATTCTCTCTATGAGCCATGCCTTACTTCCTTATACATTAACTGGTAAGCAAAATCTCTATAAAGCAGCAAACTTGGCACTGAAGAAGACCTAAATCCAACCCACAGTCCTGCTGCACTTCCAAAGATACAGGTTAAGCAAGTCTAAGGGGCCATAGAAAGGATTAGCATGAGGTGGAAACAGCTCTAGGCCAGGAGACATGGATTCTAGTCTTGACTCCATTGCTTGTTAGCACAAGTCACTCATCCCTCTGATTCTCAGTCTCCTCATCTATAAAATGAAGGCTTTACATAAGGATGTAGAGATGATGTGTGTGAAATCTTTTAATACAATGCCTTACGGTTAGTAGGCACTGCGTAAAGTATATGAAAACATTTTGTAAATTGTATGCTGTCATACAAAAGAAAAGGCGGATTATTGTCAATGTGTTTTCCCCGATGGAACAACCTCCACTACTCTATGATGAATCCCACGGGAGGGGAGGACCAAAGTGGTGAAAAGGCAATGGTACAATAAGTACATATCATCATCTAGGGAAGTTTATTGCTCAGGGTATATACCAGACTACTGTGAGACCAGGATATTGACAAGGGAGATACACTGAGACAGAAATGATGGGATAAAATCTGGGAGGCTCTAGAATGCTACACTAAGGAGTTTGGGCCTCATTCTGTGCTTGCCAAGTCTTAATCCATACTTGAAGCTGGGATGAAGATTGAGCTCTTATTGTTGGCCTGAACTCCTTACTCAGATTTGGAATAGAGTATGAACATCCTGAGATTTCACTCAGATCATAAAGATGAAGGTTCTTCTTCTAATCATTGATCTCCCTGAACTTCCCTTTGGTGGGACTTCCAGGAGAAAAGTTTATATTCCCATTCTTCCAACTCTTACGCCCTAGAGGTCATGCTGCTAATCCAATAGGAGGCCTGGCTTGTACTCTGAGAGCTGGCATCTTAAAATAAAGAATTGCTAGGAGTGAGGCTTTGGGATCTGAAATTTTAAATATTTTTCACACTTAATTATAGTTGGTATGTAATATAATATGAGTTATATTAGTTTCAAATGTACCATACACTGATTTGACATTTTCATACCTTACAATGTGGTCACCCCAATAATCCTAGAAACCATCTGTCACTGTGCAGTTATCACAGTGTCATTGACTACATTCCCCTTTCTCTTTTCTTCCATCCTCTTGCCCCCTGCCTTCTGCTAACCATCACTTTGCTCTGTTTCTTTTTTTCTTTTTTACTGAATTTATTGGGGTGACACTAGTTAGCAAAATTGTACAGGTTTCAGGTGCACAATTCTACCACGCATCATCTGTACACGGTATTGTGTGTTTACCACCTCAAGTCAAGTCTTTGTCCATTCTTGAGTCTGTTTCTGTTTTGTTTTGCTTTTATATTTTGCGTGTAAGTGGAACCATACAGTATTTGTCTTTCTCTGCCTGACTTATTTCATTTAACATAACACCTTCTAGGTCCATCCATGTTGTCGCAAATGGTAAGATTTCATTCTTTTCTATTGCTGCATTCCATTCCATTGTAAATCACATCGCCTTCATCCATTCATCTATCAGTGGACACCAAATTTGCTTCCATATCTTGATTATTGTACATAATGCTGCAATGAACATAGGGGCGCACATAAATTTTCAAATTAGTGTTCTCATTTTCTTTGGATATATACCGAAAAAGTAGAATCGCTGGGTTGTATGGTATATCTATTTTAAATTTTTACAGGAATCTCCATACTGTTTTCCACAGTGGCTGCACCAGTTTGACGTCCCACCAGCAGTGCACAAGGGTTTCATTTTCTCCACATTCTCACCAAGACATGTTATTTGTTGAATTTTTGATAATAGCTGTTCTGACTGCTGTGATGTGGTATCTCGTGGTTTTGATTTGCATTTCCCTGATGATTAATGATGTTGAGCACCTTTTCATATGTCTATTAGCTATCTGTGTGTCTCCTTTGGAGAAGTGTCTGTTCATGTCCTTTGTCATTTTTCAATTGCAGTTTTTAAATGGAGCTGTATGAGTTCCTCATTTATTTTATATTGACCCCTTATTGAAGATATCATTTGTGAATATATTCTCCTGTTCATTAGGTTGTCTTTTTGTTTTGTTGAAGGTTTCCTTCCCTGTGCAGAAGATTTTTAGTTTGATAAAGTCCAGTTTGTTTATTTTTGCTTTTGTTTCCCTTGCTTTAAATGTTATTACTCAGACTGGTGTAAATTTGTTTACTTCCTATGCTTTCTTCTGGCAGTTTTGTAGTTTCAGGGCTTACATTTAAGTCCCTAGTCCATTTTGCATTTATTTTTGTATGTGGTATAAGAGAGTGGTCTAATTTCATTTTTTGCATGGATCTGTCCAGTTTTTCCCAACACTGCTTGTTGAAGAGACTATTGTTACTCCATAGTATATTTTTACCTCCTTTGTCATAGATTTGTTGACCATATAAACAAGAGTTTATTTCTGGGCTCTCTATTCTGTTCAAATGATCTGTGTGTCTGTTTTTGTGCCAGTATCATACCGCTTTGATTAATACAGCTTTGCAGTATAGTTTGAAACGAGAGACCATGATATGTCCAACTTTATTCTTCTTTATAAAGCTTGCTTTGGGCATCCGGGATCTTTTGTGGTTCTATATATATATTTTTTTTAATTAGAAAAAATAGGATTATTTATTCTAGTTCTGAGGAGAATGACATTGGTATTTTGATAGGAATTGCATTGATTCTGCAGGTTGCTTTCTGTTGTATGATCATTTTAACAATATTAATCCTTGAATCTATGAGCATGGTATATCCTTTCATTTATTTCTTTCCTCTTAAAAATTTTTATTGAATTTATTGGGGAGACAGTTAATGAAATTATATAGGTTTCAGGTGTACAATTCTATAATATATCATTTGTATACTGCATTGTATATTCACACTACAAAGTCAAGTCTCCTTCAATTTCCTTTTTAAATGTCTTATAGTTTTCAGAGTACAGGTCTTTCACATCCTTGATTAAATTTATGCCTAGGTATTTTATTCTTTTTGATGCAATTGTAAATGGGATTGCTTCTTAATTTCTTCTTCTGATTGTTTGTTATTAATGTGTAGAAATGCAACAGATTACTATATATTAATTTTGTATCCTGTACTTTACTCAATTCTTTATTGATTTTGTTAACACTTTGGTTGATTCTTTAGGATTGTCTATATATAGTATCATGACTCCTGAAAATAATGACAAATTTACTTGTTTCTTTTCTATTTGGATGCCTTTTATTTCTTTTTTTCTTGTCTTATTTCTGTGGCTAGGACTCCCGGTACTATACCGAGTAATAGTGTTGAGCATGGGAATCCTTATTTAGTTCCTGATCTTATATAAAAAGATTTTTGCCCTGGCTCGTGTAGCTCAGTGGATTGAGTGCCAGCCTGTGAAACAAAGGGTCACTGGTTTGATTCCCAGTAAGTGCACATACCTGGGTTGCAGGCCAGGTCCCCAGTGTGGGGCACGTGAGAAGCAGCCACACATTGATGTTACCCTCCCTCTCTTTCTCCCTCCCTTCCCCTCTGTCTAAAAAATAAATAAATAAAATCTTTAAAAATAAGATTTCATCTTTTCACCATTGAATGCAATGTGAGCTGTAGGCTTGTCACGCATAGCCTTTATCAATTTGAGGTAAGTTCCTTCTATATACACTTTGTTGAGAGGTTTTTTTCCCCCCCAGCACATATGGGTGTTAAAATTTGTCAAATGTGTTTTCTGCATCTATTGAGATAATAAGATTTTTACCCTTAGCTTCTCAATTTGATGAATCACATTAATTGTTTTTCACATGCTGAAACCCTCTTGCATCCCTTGTATAGATCCCACTTGATTATGGTGTATAATTATTTTAGTGTTCTGTTGAATTAGTTTGATAATATTTTGTTGATAATTTTGGCATCTATGCTCATTAGGGATATTGGCCTGTAATTCTCTCTCCCTCTTTTTTTAGTAGTGTCTTTGTTGGGTTTTGGTATTAACATAATGCTAGTCTCATAGAATGACTTTGAAAGCATTTCTTCCTCTTCCCACTTTCTTCTTCTTTCTCAAGATTGCAGTGGCTATTTGGAGTCTTCTGTGGTTTCATATAAATTTTTGGAATACTTGTTCTAGTTTTGTGAAATATGCCATTGGTATTTTGATAGGAATTGTGTTGAATCTGTAGATTGCTTTGGGTAGTATGGACATTTTAATGATGTTAATATTCCTGTCCATGATCATGGTATATGCTTTTTCAGTTACTTTCTTCAGTGTCTTATAATATTCCAAGTATGGGTCTTTTACATCATTTGTTAAATTTATTCCTAGGTATTTTAATTTTTTTTGCAATTGTAAATGGGATTGTTTCCTTAGTTTTCCTTCCTGGTAGTTCATTATTGGTGTATAAAAATGCGACCAATTTCTGGATATTTATTTTGTATCCTGCTACTTTTCTGAATTCGTTTATCAATTCTAGCAGTTTTTTGTTGAAATCTTTAGGGCCCTCTCTGTGTAGTATCACGTCACCTGCAAATAGTGACAGTTTTATTTTCTCCTTTCTAATTTGGGTGCCTTTTATTTCTTCTTCTTGTCTGATTGCTGTGGCTAGGACTTTCAGTACTGTGTTGAATAAGAGTGGTGAAAGCAGACATCCCTGTCTTGCTTCTGATCTTAAGGGAAACAATTTTAGTTTTTGCATGTCAAAAATGTTGTTGGCTGTGGGTTTGTCATATGTGGCCTTTATTATGTTGACAAATGTTCCCTCTAGTCCCACTTGGCTAAAAGTTTTTATCATAAATAAGTGCCAAATTTTATCAAATGCTTTTTTGCATCTCTTGATACAATCATGTGATTTTTATTATTCATTTTGTTTATGTGTTGTATCACATTTATTTATTTGTGAATATAGTTCCAATGATGCATCCCTGGAATAAATCCCCCTTGATCATGGTGTATTAACTTTTTAATGCAGTGCTGGATCGGGTGTGCTAATATTTTGTTGGGAATTTAGCATTTATATTCATGCTACCTAATATCAAAATACACTACAAGGACATAGTAATGAAAACAGCATGGTACTGAGATAAAAACAGATAAATGGAACAGAACAGAGAGCCCACACATAAACCCATGACTTTATGGTCAATTAATATTTGACAAAAGAGGCGAGAACATACAATGGGAGTAAAGACAGTCTATTCAATAAATGGCATTGGGAAAATTAGACAGATACATGCAAAAAACCTAAAATTAAACAACCTTCTTAGACCATACACAAGAATCAATTAAAAATTAATTAAAGACTTAAATGTTAGATTCAAAACAGTGAAGTCCTAGGGAAAAAAACAGGCAGTAAAATCTCTGACATTTCTTGTAGCAATATTTTTTCTGATACATCTCCTCAGACAAGGAAACAAAAGAAAAAGTAAATAAATGGGACTACCACAAACTACAATTTTTTTGCACTGCAAAGAAAACCATCAACAAAATGACAAGACAACCCACTGAATAAGAGAAACATATTTGCCAGTGATACATCTGATAAGGGATTAACATCCAAAATTTATAAAGAACTTACACAACTTAACACCAAGAAAACAAACAATCCTTTGTAAACATATATGCACCCAACAGAGGAACACCTAAATATACAAATGGAGAGACTGACAGCAATACAGGCACAGTAGGGGATTTTAACATGCCACTGTCATCAATGGATAGAACTTCAAGTTAAAAAATTCAACAAGGCAACAACGACCTTAAACAACACATTACATTGGATGGATTTAATGGATATTAACAGAACATTTTATCCAGAGCAGCAGACTACATATTCTTTTCAATTGTACATGTAACATTCTCAAAGACAGACCACGTTTTAGGACACAAAACACGCCTTAACAGATTAAAGAAGATTGAGATCATACTAGGTTCTTTTCTGACCACAATGGTACGAAATTAGAAATCAACCATAAAATAAAAGCCCTGAAAAACATTCAAACACATGGAGACTAATAATATGTTATTAAACAATAAATATATTAATAATGCAAAGAAGATATAAAAATTACTTGGAAACAAATGGAAATCAACACATGATAACTAGAAGTTTATGAGACACAGTGAAAGCAGTCCTGAAAGGGAAGTTTATAGCATTACAGGCCTATCTCAAGAAGCAAGAAAAACTCAAACCATCTAAACCTACACCTAAAATAATTAGAAAAGGAAAAACAAAGCCCAGAGTAAGTAGAAAGAAATAATAGAGATCAGACTGAATTCCCTTATTACACATCCTCACCAACACTTGTTTGTTGGTTTATTGATGATGAATAGACATTCTGGCAGGCGTGAGGTGATATCTCATTGTGGTTTTAATTTGCATCTCTCTGATGATTAGTGACACTGAGCATCTTTTCATATGTCTATTGGCCATCTCTATGTCCTCTTTGGAGAAGTGTCTGTTCAGGTTCTTTGCTCCTTTTTTAATTGGGTTGTTTGTGTCGTGTTGAATTGTATAAGTTTTTTATATATTTTGAAAATTAACCCCTTATCAGATCTATCATTGGTGAACATGTTCTCCCCTACGATGGGTACCCTTTTCATTTTGTTGATGGTTTCTTTTACTGTGTGCAAGCTTTTTTAGTTTGATGCAGTCCCTCCCATTTGTTTATTTTTCCTTTACTTCCCTTTCCATAGGAGACATGTCGGCAAAAATATTGCTATGAGAAATGTCTGAAATTTAACTACCTATGTTTTCTTCTAAGATTTTTATGGTTTTGCAACTTAGATTTAAGCCTTTTATCCATTTTTAGTTTATTGTTGCGCATGGTATAACCGTTGGAAGGAATGCAGTCTGGTGCAGCAACTGTGGAAAACTGTATGGAGTTTCCTCAAAAAATTAAAAATAAAATCACCTTTTGGCCCAGGGATCCCACTCTAAAATATATCCTAAGAATCCTAAGACACTAAGTTGAAAGAGTATATGTACCGCTGTGTTCATAGCAGCACTATTTACAATCGCCAAGATGTGAAGACGGCCCAAGTGCCCATCAACCAGACAGAACTACTGACGCAGGGGAACAGATCAAAAGAGCCTCCCATTGAGGGCGATGCTGGCCAAGCCCACATTAGGGGGCAACGCACTTGGTTCTGGTCCTGACAATGACCTCAGAGGGACTCACTCTGAACATCCCTGTTCTGAGCTGCTTTCCTTTCCCTCCACGGAACTGAACCCACTGGGGCAGCATATCCAGAACTTGGAAGGGCTAGATCCGAACAGTCTTCCATTGAGGGTAGTGCCCACAAACCTGTAGGATTTGGGAGTGGACACTTTTTCCCATTCTCTGGATAGCACTGGATGAGCTAACTTTCCAAGGACATAGGAGTGACGTTTCCACACACCCCTTCCACCCCAGCCACACATTTTTGCCCTTGCCTGTGTGGTTCTCATACAAAAGCATTCCCAGAAGACATGCTCCAGAGTCCTAGCTCTGTGCCACACTCTGGTCCCCTGCTTGGCTAAACTTAGCAAAAAGGGGCTAACCAAGTGATTAAACAGGTAGTGGGTGGAGTGCTGGCTGTGCGCTCAACATAGGGGAGACCAGCCCTCTTTCCAAAAGCCACATAGCTTAGTCTCTCCCTGGGTCTCCGCCAAGAGCCTCCCCAGAAAACGTGGACCCCAGCAGTCACTACTGGCTGCAGCCAGCAGACCCCTCTGCAGGATCCAAGTATGGCGGAGTAGGCTTAGCAGCAGTCAGAAACTGGGAAGTGCACTTTCCAGGACGGTTCTGTAACAATAGGAGCGCTCATTCCTGAAAAAGCAGTGTTTGGGTCTCCCACTGATTTTCACCACCTAGTTGTGTGGGCTCCTTTTCTCATCCCTGTTGCTCTGGATAGGGGCTTTCTGCCTTGGGTTGAGACCTCATGCCCCTGGGTAAAGACGCAGAAAGGGCCAGTCACCCTTCTTACCAGTCTCTATGTGGTTTCTTCTGTAAATTCTTGGTTATAATATTTCAGTTCAGTTAGACTTCCATTGGTAATACAGGTTGATTGCTTTGTGATTTAGATATAAATTCGGTTTAGGCTGGGAGCAGGTGAGTGTAGCCTTCACCTAGCCTGTAGTCATCTTGGAATAGGGATCTGAATTTTAATTAAGATGTGTTGTTAGCTTGGTGTCAGTAGTTAGATAATTTGTGATTTAAAAAAAAAACCTGACTTCATCTTTCTAAGTTAGTGATTGCTGGCTACCTCTTATATCTAATGCCTGAGAGGAAGATGGAAGGAGAGATCTCCCAAAGAGAACATGAGAGGTTGTATGTCACTGCATTGGTAAATGACCTGAAGGCTTTCTGAAGGAGAAGCTGGGACTCACTCTGCATAAGAAAGAGTTTATTCTAAATATGATTCTGTTCAAAGGTGGTACAGAGTTTCTTTCAAGGGTAGTAAAGTGAACCAGATTAGATGGACCAACTCACAGTAAAGACCTTCAGAAGGGAGGGAGCAGGTGCTTTTTAAGGTCATATCCACTATTAAGAATGTCTGAGTCCGTGATCTGAGGGTAGATAGGATCGGGATAGTGGCAGGAGATTTCTAGGCAAGGGAACAATATAAGTAAAGGAGTAGAGACTATGAGACCTGCTTGGATCAGAATGAATGGGTAAGAATAGCTGTTGTGGAGGGATTTGGAGAGAGGGAGTTTTGGAAGAAGGCTTATTAAGGACCTGTTCTTTCTCTTGGGCAGTCCACCCAAGATATTCCTCTTAGAAATGTTAGCTACCAGCACCTGAACCCATTTTACACTTAGACTTCTAAGGAAAGAGCTTGATTCGATGCAAATCTCATTAGCCTTCCCCCTGGGCGATGCTTTTTCTGTACTTTGAATGTTTCTTAGCTTTTCCTTTGTATTCTGATAAAGATCTTGGAGAGAGGTCACATGTGTATGCTTTTTCCACACCTTTTCCTCTTCTCTCTAGATTTGGCTGTTCGCCCTGAGTCCCCAGGCATTGTAAACCCCTGGCCCACACCCTCTTTTCCATTAGGAAACTAGTCTCATCGACAGCACAATAGCTGGGGCAATAAGGATGGGACAGGTCCTCGTTGACTCAGGATGGGAGTGTCCTTTCCTCACCAGCGCCAGTCCAGCTCTGGACTAACTCTGGTATAGTCCTGGCTCAATTCAAGGATCTTAGGATGCAGAAAGGAAAGGAGGCTCTTAGCGGCTAGCTGCATAATTTCACTCTCAGCTTCGTTGGTGCTGGAGCATGTTAGGAATGGGAGCAGGGATGCTAACAGGGGCTGTCCTGGAGCCAATGATTTCAAGAACTGTTAGGACCCATAGAGGCTGATTCATCATCCCCCCTCAAAAAGGATTCAGAGAAAATGACTTGTTCAAGATCATATAGGTAGTTACTGGCAGAGCAGGGGCTGGGACCCACAGTTCATGACTCCTAGAGTCAAGACCCTTTTTGGAGCTAGTGTGGTATATGTACATGGGGTCTCCCAGGCCACTTGTTGGGGAGGAGCTTGGGGGTTTTAAGAGGGCTGAACTCAATGTCCTGAACCAGAGCATCCTGCTCTTACTTGTTTTATTTGTGTGTTTATGTATGTCTGAGACGCATAAAAGATTTCAGTTTGTCTTGACCCTTAAGGTTATGGGCTTTAAAGACCGATGACCTGGGTGCAGATTGTGACTAAGTAGCTACATGGTTTCTCATAAGTTACTTAACCTCTCTGTGCTTCAGTTTACCCATTTATAAAATGAGAATGGTAACCAACCTCGTAGGGCTCTTATAAGAATTGAACAAATTAATACCTACCCAGTGCTTATATACTTATATTAGAGACGAGAACATAAAAGTGCTCAATAATGTTAGCCATCAATACTACCTCATGTACAGGGTGGAGTTCGCTACTTTAAAAAAGTATAAAAACCACTGCTTTGTACCAATTTTTTCCCTTTGGCATTCCTCACCAATATCTCTGCTTTCTTCAAGTCTGCAAGCATCCCAAGGCCATCCGTGGCTCATACTTGGGTTTGAGCAGGGTGGCGCAGATCATTGGGCGAAGACTCTGGAAAAACAGATTCGCAGACAGGTTTCTACTAACCTAATTGTAAACAAGTCTTTCCCCGATTCTGGACCTTACTTTTCCTATTTCTAAAAAGAAAAAGGGCCCACGGACATGGACAACAGTGCGGTGATTGCGAGGGGGTGGGGAGGGAGGTTTAAGGGGACTAAATGGTAATGGAAAAACATACAATAAAGATTAAAATAAAAAATTACAAAGAGAAGAGAGCTAAACTAGCTGTACTAGTTGTTTCCAATGGGATCTTCCATCTCTGTATCCAGTAACTCCTTGTGAGTTTCTCCTGTGTGGCTTCTAAATCCTTTTAACCACCTTAGGGACAGCCAAAATTTCCGTTATTTGAAAGACCACAGTCTCCGCTGGCAACTGGGAGGGAAGATCACTTATCTATCTGAATGGCTCAAGACCTCCAAGATGCTGCATTCATGCTTATAAACAAGTTGATCTTCGGTCACGTGTGTCCCCCTGGACTACATTGTTCCCTCTCCTTTTCCTTGCTTAAGTTACACATTGGGCCTTGGGATGCCACTCTCTCCACTGCTGTCAGTATTCTTGAGGTCATTTGGGTTCAACTGGGTTTCATGTTAAGGATCTAAACCTCAACGGGACATCAAAAGAAACCCAGAGGTCAAGAGCCTCTGTGACTTTTGATCTGAGCCCTTCTGTCTTTCACAGTATTCTCCACCACTTCCCATTTATCTATCTTTGGGCAATTATTAGTGACATAAATCACTAGGAAAATTTATCAAGTAAAAACCTCCTCTGAACCCTCAGTCACCTAATTCTAACCCTGCTGGAGGCTTGGAAAGGAGTGTCAGTGTATTTACTTTTGCATTGAAGTCTTGGAGATAAGGCTATCAGATTCAATGGGGAAAATTTAAGAAGATGTTTCCCAATATTTTGGGTCCTCTGTGTTGATCCATTTGCATACAGTTCCATGTTACATTCCCTAAGTCTTGAAACCAAGCTTATCTCATGTCTTATAGCATGTTCTGGGCCTGCCACTTACACATCTCCGCTCACGTGGTGCTCGCATGCTGGAAAGTCTCCAGGCACTCTCTCCCATCTCTGCCTGAAAAACCATGTCCATCCTTCAAAGGACCATCTTAAATTTCACCTCTATCACCTCTAATCTCAGAACACCGTAACTGAATAGAATCTCACATTCTTTCATTTATTAGATGTTTGTTGACTTCTTAACAATGTGTCAGGTACTGTGATAGATGCCAGGCAAACACATATGAATTAAGATGTGCCCTCTGCCCTTATGTAATAGACAGTCTAAGAGGGAGCAGATTGACATATAATATTTCCAATAGTTATTTTAATAGACATTTCTAACATAGCCATAGTTCTTAACCATTTTGGAGTCAATGTCAGGAATAGGTTCATTGGTAACTTAAAAGCCTAAATAATAGTGACTTAAATAAAACATAAAGATATAGCCACAGTCCTGAGCTGTTACAGCAGCTCCGTGATCAACAGGGATCTGTTGTACTACCTCAGAGTACAATATGGCTGCTCAACTGCCAACCCTCACATCTGTATTCTATCCATCAGGAAGGGAGAAGGGAGGGGAAGAAGGTCCTTACTCTTAAAAGAGACTTCTAATTATATTTAATTGGAAATTAAATTAGAACTTAGTCATAGGGTCACATCTAACTGCAAGGAAGTCACAGAAAAGAAGTTTTCATTCTGAATGACCTATAATTAGCAGAAAATCATTATTTTATGAATTAGAAAGAAGAGGAAAATATATCTAGGAGTAAAAAGCTAACAGTTTCTACCATAGGGTCACAGAACACTTTGGGAGGCTGATAAAGTTCTGAATATTCCCCACCTCCAAAAAAAAAAAAAAAAAAGAAACCTACTCACACAAGGCTTTGCATATGATTTCAGAGTTCACAGGTGCCGAGTGTACAACTGTGAATGTGATACATGAGATCCCTGATAGAACAGAACTTACAGACTGGTATAATAAACAAGGAAGTATGTCCTGTGATATCAGGTAGTGATAAGTGCTATAAAGAAAAATGAAGCAAGATAATGGGGCAGAAATAATGACAAGGGAGTCAAGGAAGCCTTCTGTTACAAGGAGATCATTGAGTAAAGACCTGAACGAAGTGGTAAGCACCATGTAGATATATGGGAGAAAAGCATTCAAAACGGGGAACAAAAACTTGTAAAGACTCTGAAGTGGAAGTGGGCAAAGGAATCAGCAAGGAGGCCAATGTGCCTGGAGTAGCTTTTGTGAGAAATGATAGGAGATGAGATCAAAGAGGTGATGGCGGGACAAGATAATTTAAGACCTTTTAGAGTATGGTAAGGTCTTTGAATTTTATTCTGGATGCCATAGATACCACTGGAAGGTTTCAGAAGGGGAAAGATGGGATAATTCTGCCTACTGTGTGGAAAATCGGCTTTAGAGAGCAAAGGGTGGAAGCAAGGAAACAATTAGGAAGCAATTCCAATAATCCGGGGGTGAGATGATGGTGAATGGACCAGGGAGAAAAGTAGGATGGTAGGGTTAAATGTACATTTTTTGCACCTTTTAATACTCATAATTTAAAAGTATATGGTTCCTTAAAATATAAACCTCCTTTTCACTTCATTTGTTCCTTCTGGCAACCTTATTGGGAACTCAGGGAAAACATTATTATCTTAAATTTTAAAAAAAGAAATGAAGGACCATAACTTGTCTCAAATGTCAGAGTTATGAAAGCTGACATATCCGGCATAATTTATTTAGTTCTAAGTATATTCCTCGGGCTGTTTGTTATCTCTTTCTAATATGAGATCCTGAGATGTTTTTTCTTTGTTTGTTGAATTTTAATTTTGAAATAATGTCATTCTTACTGAAAAATTTCAACATTAGCACAAATAATTTCTATATACTCTTTAACAGTTTCTCCAAATATTAGCATTTTCATAATCAGAGTAAGGTTATAAAAATCAATAAATTAACACAGGTTTAATGTTCCTTGTATACCTATTCAAATTTCACCAGTTGTTTTATTAATGTCCTTTATCTGGTCCAGGGTCGCACATCAGATTTGGTTGCCAGGCCCCCTTATTCTCCTCCAGTCTGTGACAACTTCTCAGTCTTTCCTAGTCTTTTGTGACCCTGACATTTTTGAAGCATACAGGCCAGTTATTTCACAGAATTTCTCTTAATTTCTGTTTTCTGATATTGCCTCACGGTTAAATTTAGTTGATACATTTTTGTCAAGAATATCAAGAAGTGATGTTATGTCATTAAGAGCATCATGGTGTCTATTCTATTACTGATCATATTAAATTTGGTCGCTTGGTTAAGGTTTGTTTGCCAGCCCCATCCACTGTAAAGTTACTATTTTTCCCTTTGTAATTAATGAGTAAGTAGACTTTTTTAACTGGCAAGTAAACTGAGGCATGAAGATGCATAGCAGCCTACCCAAGGGGACACAGGTAGAAAACAATGGAGGGCCTCCTCTCTAAAACTTGTAATTACTCTCCTGTTCCCCTATATTCACATTGCTTCTTGAAAGATACCAGGCCTGCCTCTGAAAGGTCTTGCCATGCTGAATTTGGTTTCATTCTGTCCCTCTTAGGTTCTTGGAGTTAGGAAAACAGAAAGCTTTCTTATGAAGGGAACTCTCTTCCTCTAGTTCCAAGATCACAATCCTGATAAAGCGTATGGAACCCTCAGAACCCTGGTTCCCTTCCCCTCTCTTTCCACCATCTGTTTTTATTTACCTTATTGTTTAGTGACTCACTACCTTGGAAAGGCTTATTGGTAGAGAATAAGTGATTTCAATACCCGACTCTGGAAAAACTCATCAGATAAAGAGAGATTCCCTTCTTATGTTTGGGGTATGGTGATGGCGAGGATGATCACCCTAAACCTTTTGTCCTCTGTCATTACAAATCTTAAAAAAGCACTCTGGATATTTCCCATACAAGTTTGAAAAATTCCTTGTGTTCTTGGCTGGCTCTTGTGAAAAAAGGCATTTTGGCTTAGAGTTGGGAGACCGGGGTTCTAAGTCCTGACTGTATCCCTCATTGAGTTCTTTTTCTTCCCTGAACCTTAATTTCCTCTTGTATAAAATGACAGAACTAAAGAGAATGATCTCCAAGGGTCATATAAAAACCTATGGATTCTTTTCCTGATGAAAATACCAACTCTGGTCTGATTTCTCACCCCCTACAGATGACAACCAGACCTTTGTGGAAACCTACTACGACATGCCACTAGTGATCACTGTGTTCACTAACGCCCAAGAGGTGATTGTGCCATGCCGAGTCACTTCTCCTGATGTCAGTGTCAAGCTTCAGTTGGTAAGTTGCGTCAGTGGGGTTTCAGATAGCGGACTTGTTGCTATCTAGAGTATGAAATATAAAGAGAGAGAGGGACAGCATTTCAGTCTCATTTCTGGTACTTGCTCCAGGTGTGTTGTGCCTGCCCCATTGGAGCAGCATCTAGAAGCAGGCATACTACCATTTTACCCTGGACTACTTTCACCATGAGAGGTTTATAAAAACCAGGGGAAAGGTGATGGATGCTTAGATGTGCTGTAAGACCCCATATGGACTGTACGTCAGTGCTGCCCATGCTCACAAGTCTTGGGCCAGAGTGCTTGTTTTTCTTAAATAGAGAGAAAATGGCAGATAGTGATCAGAGAAATACCCAAGAAGAGTGGGAAGGGAAACCCACCTATTTGGCTTGATTAGTTAAATCAATCTCGGTGATGAATGGAGTAATGTATGTCCCTTGTAGATCACCTTCACAGCCACCGAAGCCCTCAGCATCCACAGTTGTGTAAGGCCACTACAAATTTTAAAATGATTCATGTAATATCACCTCCCTGGAGTTGCACATCTAACTACTTTGTAAAGTAGTTACATTACATCCGAGGGATCTTAGGCTTAGAGAAAAGGAAGAACTTGCGTATGGTCTATATTTCATAAGAGTCATAGTCAAAAGTAAAAATAGATGTTCTGATTTCCTGTCTCGTGTCCCAGTTATTATCCTTGTGGCCTCCTTAAGGGTGGCAGGCTACCTCTGCTTCTCTCCTGGATGCACTGTTCCTCTGCTTCCAAGCCCTTTTTCACTGTCATGTTAGGAAAAAGCTGTGAACCTCCCACAGCAGCCGGCAAAGATCATTTCACTTTCCTTAGATAGAGGGAGTGTCAGCATTTTCCCAATGCCTTCTGCCAGTACAGCTGTGAAAACTGAGAGATGGATCAGCCCAGAAATCATGTCTGGGAGCAACAGCTGATGTGGCAAAGGAAGGTGCAAAAGCCATGGGCAGAAGAATTTAATCTCTAAAAAGTTCCACGAGGCCTTAGAGTCCAGCAGCCACTCCCTGAAGACCACACTATCCTCCTCCTTCCAGGCATATCTGCCCCTTAGGTTGTTGGAAAGTTCATTATACATTCAGAGGAGCAGCCTCAATGCCATGCTGTCATCTTCCCTTCACTGAGCCACGAGCTCCTGCTCTTCTCTGGGACATTCTTTTGGCTCTTTATAAAGGGAAAAGGAAGGTGCTCCTTGTCTCTGGGACTTGGTCCGGAAAGAAGCAGTGGTGTGGGGGAAAGGGTGGAGCAGGGAGGATGCAGTCTGCTGTAGAGTTTATGTGCTTGGCCGGCCACCTCATCCTTCCTCTACCTAGAAGCAGTGAGGGTGTCCCGGCCACTCACCAGGCCTCTTTGGTGGGGCTTGGAGTCACTCTGTCTCTTTCCTCTGCTAAAAGGAAGCACTAGGTGGGGAAGGGACTGACCTGTCTAATTTAAAACATCCTTTTCTAAAATTAAACCCCAGTAGGCAGCCACTTTACCTCCAGATGATGTGTCTCGGGCTATGAGAGTAGAGGCATAACGGAGATTTGCTTTTTTTCCTAAGGCCTTGGCCACTTTAATTAGAATAGTCAACCTCATGGTATCCAGAAATCTTTCCCTTCCATTAAAAGGGGATTCAAAGACCCCAGCCCATAATATTTCACTTTCTTTTCTAATCACCAACATTTTCCACAGTTCAAGTTAGCTTCTTTATTATCTCATTGTGTTCTGAAACAAAAATTCAACTCACTGCTGCCCTTTAAAGAGCTATAGGCTAAAGACTCTACCTCAAAACTTAGACACCGCTTTCAGCTTGAAGCATGGCTACTATGATCTGATTGGTGGATTGAAGGGGTGGCCCCACCTTGGCTAGTGTGGCTCAGTCGGTTGGAGCAGTGTCTCATGTGTGGAACGGTTGCAGGTTTGATTCCTGGGCAGGGCACTTACCTAGGTTGCCAGTTCGGTCCCTGCTTGGGGCACAAAAGGGAGGCAGCCAATCGATGTTTCTCTTTCACATTGATGTTTCTCTCTCTCTCTCTCTCTCTCTCTCTCTCTCTCTCTCTCTCTCTCTCTCTCTAAGCAATGAAAAAATGTCCTCGGGTGTGGATAAAAAAAAAAGTGCCCCTGAAGAACATATAAGAGGGATTTTCATCATACTGTACATAGATCTTGAGTTGGTCTCTAGAATCAGGTCAGTTTCCTTAAGCCCACAGAAAGAGCGGTTCTGGACTAAGAATGAGGGAACCTAAAGTGTAGGTTGGATAATGATCCTTAACCACTTTGGAGACTGAATGTGTGGACTATTGTAAAATGCACTGGGTTGTATAAGTGAAAGTACTGTATAATTATGATTATTAAGAGTGGAATTAGACTTCTTGTTTGGGTGTTTCCTACTTCCTGATCTGCCCTCACAAGACCCACATAGATGTTTGCCTTCCCCTTCTTGGGTTTCAGTCTCATCACTGGATTTCCGTGACTCTCAACCACAGTTTGTGGAGAGGGAAAAATGTTCCTTTTTCTAAATTGTAGCTTCGGCGGAAGCGAGCTTTAGTTAAAACCAAACCAACAATATATTCAAGGGAGTTTACCCAATGGTGATAGTAACTAAAGCCGACTTCATGAAGGAGGAAAACAGAACTCATCCTGAGGTCACATCCAGTATAATTTGCTTCAATCCAACACACTTACCATGTCCTCTCTGTGCCAAACACTGCCCAAATATAGTAATAGCAAATTACTATAACAGATTACCACAAAGTAAGTGGCCTAAAACTACAGAAATGTATTCTCTAATAGGTTTGGAAGCCAGAAGTCCAAAATCAAACTGTTGGCAGGACTGTGCTTCCATTAAAGGCTCTATGACAGAGAATCCATCCTTGCCTCTTTCAGTGTCTGGTGGCTCCATACATTCCTTGGCTTGTGGGTTCATAACACCGATTTCTGCCTTTGTCTTTACATAGCCTTCTCCCTTCTGTCTCTATGTGTGCCTTCTCTTCTGTCTTTTATAAGGGCACATTTCATTGGACTTAGAGCCTAGCCTAATCCAGGATATTTTCATCTCAACATCTTTAAGTTATTATCTGCAACGATTCCGTCTACACATAGCCTTCACGAGTTTGAGTAGATATATCTTTTTTGGGGGGGGAGTCACTGTTCAACCCACTACAGATCATTACCGGTGCCCTTTACTTGGATTATCTCATTTGATATCCACAACTGATGTCCTCAAGAGTTCAATTCCTACCTTCTAAATGGTGTGGTACCTGTGTGTGTATCTGTATGTTCTGGAAGAAGACTTTCTATTGTTCTTAGTAATTTTTGTTTGTTTGACTTCAATGTTCTATTAGAAAATTGTATGTACCAAACACAGTGGGAGTGCCGAGGAGAAAGAGATTACTTTCCTGAGTCAGTCTTCACTGAGGAGCTGAACTGCTGACAAGCTGTGTTCTGCTGAATAAGAAGGAGCACCTTAGGTGGATAATTAGGCAAAGAACTCAAGTAGATGAATGAAAACCTGAAGGAGTAGCCAGGATTACTGATCGAAAGTGAAAGAAATTTAATCAAACCCAACATATTATAATTGACTTAGGTAAAATAGAAAGTGTATTTCAAAAGGAAGAGTATGGCTAAGGCTCAGGGACATGTATTCAGTAACAGCTCCTCTTTTGAATAGCACAGACCTGCTCCTTTCACAAATGGGGTGTGGCCATCTATAGTACATTAAGTCTTTTTAAAAATATATTTTATTGATTATACTATTACAGTTGTCACAATTTTTCCCCCTTTGCCCCTCTCTGCCCAGTACCCTCATTCCAACCCCAACCCCTCAGTTCATGTTCATGGGTCGTGCATGTAAGTTCTTTGGCTTCTCCATTACCTGTACTATTCTTAACCTCCCCCTGTCTATTTTGTACCTACCAATTATGCTCTTATTCCCCATACCTTTAACCCCATTCTCCACCTTCCCCCTTTAAGCTGATAACTCTCCACATACTTTCCATCTCTTCTGGTTGTTTGCTTAGTTTCTTTTCTTAGATTCAGTTGTTGATAATTATGAATTTGTTGACATTTTAATGTTCATAGTTTTTATCATATTTCTCTTAAACAAGTCCCTTTAACGTTTCATGTAATAATGGCTTGGTGATGATGAACTCCTTTAGCTTTACCTTGTTTGGGAAGCATTTTATCTGCCTTTCCATTCTAAAATGATAGCTTTGCTGGATAGAGCAATCTTGGTTGTAGGTCCTTGCTTTTCATCACTTTGAATACTTCTTGCCAATCCCTTCTAGCCTGCAAAGTTTCTTTTGCAAAATCAGGTGATAGTCTTATGGGAACTCCTCTGTAGGCAACTCTCTGCTTTTCTCTTGCTGCTTTTAAGATTCTTTATCTTTAATCTTCGGCATTTTAATTATGATGTGTTTTGGTGTGGCCCTCTTTGGGTCCAACTTGTTTGGGATTCTCTGTGCTTCCTGGACTTGTATATCTATTTCCTTTATCAAATTAGGGAAGTTTCCTTTCATTATTTTTTTCAATTAAGTTTTCAATTTCTTACTCATTCTCTTCTCCTGGCATCCCTATGATTTGTATGTTGGTATGTTTGGAGATGTCCCAGAGGCACCTTATACCATCCACATTTAAAAAAATTCTTTCTTCTTCTTGCTGTTCGGGTTGAATGCTTATTTCTTCCTCATATGTTCCAAATTGTTGATCTGAATCCTAGCTTTATCCACTCCACTGATGGTTCCCTGTAGATTTTTCTTTATTTCACTTAGTGTAACCTTCATTTCTTTTTTTATTTTGTTACTGTACTCAATTAGTTCTTTGAGCACCCTGATCACCAGTGTTTTGAACTCTGCATCTGATAGGTTGGTTATCTCCGTTTTGTTTAGTTCTTTTTCTGGGGTTTTGTTCTGTTCTTTCATTTGGGCCATATTTTTTTTTGCCTCCTCAATTTGGCGGCCTCCCTGTGTTTGTTTCTATGTATTAGGTAGAGCTACTTTTTCTCCCTGTCTTAGTAGCATGGCCTTTTGTAGAAAAGTCACCTGTAAATTATGTGGAGTGGAGCCTTAGGTAATCACCAGGGCAGGGCAACCCATTTCACTGCTTTGTGGCTCTGTGTGGCAGAGGGCTCGGAGAGGGGACATGCCACTGCCTGGCTTCTGGAGGCTTGCCCAGCACTTGCCCTGTGCAACTGGTGCCCTTCCAGGTGTTGCCCTGGTGCTCAATCCCAGAGGGGTCTGTGTGTGTTTTGAGACCGTGTGGGCCCTTTAAGTGGAGTCTACTGAAAATCTAGCATTTTTTCTTGCTGCCCCAAACCCCAGTGATTTTTAGAGCCAGAAGTTATGGGGATTTATCTTCTTGGCAGTGGAACCCTGGACTGTGTGGTCTGACCTGGGGCTGGGATTGCTCACTCCCAAGGTGTCCCTTCTGATTTTTATTCATCACATGTGAACGTGGGACTACCTGTTCTGCTGCCACCAGCTGTCTGTGCCAAATTGCATCTCCATGCCTTTCCGCTCCTCTCCGTGCCTCTTGCCCATCTCTGCATCTCCCCATCTCTGCCCCTCTTACCCGTCTGGATGAATGTGGCTTCTTTAACTCCCTGGTTGTCGGACTTCCATACAGCTCAATTTTCTGACAGTTCTGGGTGTTATGTGTTTCGAGATCCAGTTGTAATTCTGTGGTTATGTGAGGACGTAAAGCATGTTTACCTATGCCTCCATCTTAACTGAAAGTCCAGTTCCCCAAGTTTTTATTGCCAGAGAAGAACTGAGAGTCAATCCCTCTCCGACCCCAGATTAGAAAACAATCACAGGGAAGGGTTTGGATTGCATAACCTAAAATCTGATGCCAACTTCTAAGACCAATCACTGTGGCCAGAGAAGCAAGATTTGTATGAGAATGGCAGCTCTCCTACAAACTACACAGTTAAAGCATGTGTTTCTGTAGTAGTGAGAGGGATATCAGGGCTCGTTAGTAGGAAAAGGTAGAGATAATAAGAAGGGGAGCATCATATTCTGAGCAACTGTGTCTAATATAGGTAATGACGTGTCTAATAAAGATAAAGCAAATCTAATTTAGAATGAATGGAAGGAGGAGGGCAAAACAGAGATTCTGGAGGTGGAATCTAACAGCAGCATTTTTTAACCTTGGCACTGTTGATATGTGGTGTTAGATACTTCTTCGCTGTAGGGTGGGAGCTATCCTGTATTTTATGGGAATGCTTAACAGCATCCCTGGCCTCTACGCACTAGACGCCAGGAGCAACACATGCCCCCGAGTTGTGACAACCGAAAACATCTCCAGACAATGTCCCCTGGGGAGCGAAGTCTTTGGGTGGGAGACAGGGAGGACAGGCCACTCCTCTGTGTGGCTTCAGAGCAGATGGTTTGGGCATGATACTGATAACTGGGCAGAATTTTACATGTATGTCTTCCTGTATCTTCCTTTCCTTGTCACACAGTTTCATTCTGCCACATTTACCTATGTAAACCAAAAGTGGGACCCCCGGAAAGGCTTCATTGTGACCCGACCCTCCTACCACTTCTACAGCAACATTCTCCAGTGCGTTGCCGAAGTTAATGGGAAGACACACAAGTCATTCTATCTCCCGCAGCGTCTAGGTAAGTGATCTTACATTTTAGGCTAGGCAATGGGGTCCTGCTGCTCTTTGTAATCACTTCCTATTTGTATAAACCTTACTTTAGCTACAATCACTTCCATGTTACTTAATAACTAGGGATTCTAAGCTTTTAGTTTTAAGAACGGTATGTATGTCAGTAGAAAAAACCCATGCTAACTTCTGCTACATTTCTCTCTTAGACTGCTTTCAGTTGCCTGATGAGTTGACCCATAAAATCAATGGTTTATCAGTGTCTAGCAATACGTACTCAACTTTCATAAGGTTATCCTTGCCAGACTGTGAAGTAATGGTACATAGTGCAGCTAAATAATAGACATCTTGGAACTTTATATTACTACTGCCCTTGTGTAGAATTGAAGACGGACTTCTAAGTCAGGGAAGGCCCATCACTCACAGAATTCAGAACTGTGGCAGAGGTAGCCACAGAAGGGCTTAACGGCTTTAGATCAGTAGAAGGAAAAACTTCTTGGTGGAGAGGTTATTAAACTGGGCATACAATTTCCTAAGCAGGATTATAGAATCCTTTTCACTAAAACCCCCTCAAGAACTAGGAAGATAACCCTTAGCACCACCAAGCCTGTCGATATAGTTTATATAAAATCTTATCTAGCTATTTCTGAAGCATGGAATCTTATGGTTTGGTTTTGAATCTACATTTTCCATCTAACAAAGGGAATGAGAAATTGAGAACAGTAAGAATTACTTCATGTTCCAAATTTTTGTCTCTTGCCTTCTTTGTCGGTATCATGCCATCTATTTTCCAGAAACCAAGAGAGAAAATATCTCCATCAAATACAACCACCAGAGACTTCTAATGGGAGACACCCTTTACCTGCAGTGTGTCGCAGAGACCACGTTCAATGGACGAATCAACCTGAACTGGGTATTAATTCGGCAAAATGTAAGGACACTGTCCCTACTCCAAATCTTCACAAATCTGCCCACATCCTCTCCCCCTGTCATTCCCACTCAGTTTCTACTTTGGGTCGAGAACCAGGCAAAGGTGCTAAGGAGATTAACAAAATTGAATAATAAGCAGCTTGTACATTTAAGGAAGCCAGCCTTGTGGGGTACTTGCATTTCACCTTGCAACATATCATGGCTCAATAGTCACATATGAAATGTAATCAAAGTGCAAAAAAGTGTCAGTTCTTCATAGGGATTTTCTTCGGCTTCCTGTCGAGCTGTGACAAATTAGGTTTTTCGGAGTGCTCAGTAATCTCAATTGAAGTTATTTTCTTTTTTTCTTTCCTACCCCACAGTCTGAGACAACATCCGGGCGGTGGGAAATTAAAAAAAAATTGGACCAAAGGTCCCCTGTATACAAGAGTTATACTAACTTGACCATCTGGAATGTAACTATGGAAGACAAGGGTTTGTACATTTGCAGGGAAGACAACAACACTGCCCTGCAAGCCAACGTCACCATCGTCGTGTACAGTACGTACAACTTTCATTTCTGACTTTCCCCTGAGGACGAACCTGCCTACTCTCTTCTCACTATATATATAAGGAATCACTCAGACATATCTTCATTTGCTCTCCCAGCATTATGGTCTCTGAGGCTTCCACTCGCCATGCTTTGGTGCTTAAATCAGAAAAGCGATTGTCAGGCAACCTCTTTTCTGCTCTGTCACTCTGACATGAGGATCGTATGTTGGAGAGCATTGTGATTTAACTTACATACTTTTACATCCTGTTGACTAGTTACAGTTGTATGTTTTGGGAACATAGTGTGATGTAGCTTGTCAGTATTTTGGCACATGTAAAGACTAGATTCTTGAATCTTCTGTCTTCTTTGCCAATGTTCAGTGTAATCTTGGGCAACTTGCTGCACCTCCTTGGGCTTCATTTTTCTCATCATCTTAATATAATGTTTAAGGGTGATTCTAGCTTGTTTTTCTGATATCAGTGTGACCATAGATTTCCTGGTGGAAACTGAACTTCAGTTTAATGTGGTTACCATGTGTTCATGAAACCCTTTTCTTAACAAAGACATATATACAGACACACATATACTAACACATGTTCTTGCAGACACATTAATACCATATCCATCCTAGCACAGTTATATAAACATACTTAATATTTGCATGTATACATGAAAAGCCTAAGGCACAAATACTAATAACTATCTGCACACAAATACTTAAAAATACAAACACACACTTACTGGGTTTATCTGCAGTAACAAATTCACACTTATGGTCAATTCAACCCTCTATATCCTGGTTTATAAGGTGACCTACTTTGGCTCTTTCAGTCTCTGGGTTCCACATAGCCACTAATATCAGCTGCGTTGCCTTCAGTTTCAAGCAATAGAAAAGCTGACTGAAAATAACTTAAGCAACCCTGGCTGGTGTGGCTCCGTGGATTGAGCATCAGCCTGTTAACCAAAGTGTCACCAGTTCGATTCCCAGTCAGGGCATGTGCCTGGATTGCAGACCAGGTCCCTAGTAGAGGGCATGTGAGAGGCAACCACACATTGCTGTTTCTCTCCCTCTCTTTCTCCCTCCCTTCCCCCCTCTCTAAAAATAAATAAATAAAATCTTAAAAAATAACGAGCAATAAAGACAATTATCTCAATTATCTCATATACAACAAGGAACCCTGAAGTTCACAATTCCAGTGCTTACTGACTTACTGGATCCCCAATGCCCTCTGGAAGCCAGGTTCCGTCTCCTGTTTTACCCCTACATTCTCAGTATCTTCAAAGTGCCCCTCATGCTTTCTCAGTTCCAGACCCCATTTGCCAATGATAGTGTCTTAGAAGCAGGAAAACGTGAAAATCCCACAATGTGTGTCTGTTTTTTAGTTTTAGAAATCTTTCCCAGAAACCCCCTAGGTAATTTCTTCTTTTGTTTTATTGTTCATAAGCACATTACCTGCCAGTGTCTAAATAGTCACCTGGCAAGGAAGAAGATCAATATGACTGGCCTACTTATGTGGTTCTTAACCCATGGGTAGTACTACCCCTTGGAGGTATTGGAAATACATGAAGACATTTTTTCTTTGTCAGAATGGCTGGGGGTTACTACTGGCATTGATTGGACAGAGTAAGGATCATAAACATTCTTCAAAGTTCAGGACAGTATGGTGCAACACAGAATTATCTTCTTAAAAATGCCAACAGTGTCTCCTTGCAATCCACACTGAAAAACACCAGTTTATGACAATCAAGATGGACCCCTCTGGGGCTGGAAAGGATATGACTGCTAATGGGAAGAGGGAACCTAGTTGAGATTCAGTTATACGTTCTTCTTCTGACTCCACCCCTGTTCTGCTTTCAGAGAAACCATTCCTCAGTGTGAGCTACAAGAGGAGCCGCGTTTATGAAGTGACAGCCGGGCAAAATATGCTCAAAATGGGAGTAAAGGTGGATGCTTTCCCTCTCCCCAATGTGACCTGGTACGTAGGGTCTTCCTTCCTGGCTGCTTCTGTTTCCCAGAGTCTCTTATTTCCCACCCTTCAGAGCTGTTCTTTCAATACATCCTTACCGAGGGCCAGTCATATAGCAGACCCTACAAAAAAAAAAAAAAAGAAAAGAAAAAAGAAATACACTTTAATCCGAACCCCACTTTCAGGGCACTCACAGCCTCAAGAATTAGTGCTTTATCTCCTCCTCTGCAGGTTCCTTTGCTTGTTTCCTCTTTCCTTTATTGATTTCTCATGTATTTGGGAAAAAATGAGTTTTGTATTCTTAAAAGACAGGAGGAGGTAAGGCTGGGAAGTCAGCCAAGGCCATTGTAGAATTCCACAATCTCAGATGTGGAAGGAGTTTTGAAGGTGATTTTACCCAATTGATAAAGGTTCTTGGATGGTAAGGAGAAATACAGTAGAAAGAATATGGACTTTTGAGCCAGACAAACCTGTGTTCCAATTCCAGTTCATCAAGTCACCAAGCAAGTTACTTAAACTTTCCGAGATTCAGTTTCTTCATCTGTAAAAGCTGGGTGGCAATGTCCTATGTGATAGAATTGTTTTGAGGAATAAATAATAAATCATTGTTTTTTCATTAAATCTCTCTAGTTTATTACAGTAGTGCGTAGAGAACCAGCAAAGGCCCCGGGGGAGGGATAGACCTGAAGCTAAGCTTTAGGAAGATTAGTGTGGCCTTACGTGTTTCATGTGGTTTGGGATGGAGAAAGACTGGAGGGGTAGGTACCAGTTAATGGGGTTACAGCAATAGTTCCCGTGAGACAGTGTATGGGCCTGCGTGACCTGGAGGCAATTGGGATGCACAGAGTAGATTGGGGAAACGGTGCAGAGGTACAATCTTCAGGATTCAGTAGCTAATTAGATGTACGAATCAAAGCCCAAGGATCAGAAGTGCTTCATTCACAGTTTTCGAGTTTGGTGGAATGTGATGACCAGTGGTGTTATTAACAGTCTGGAGCTACATGTTGAAGCTGGAATCAGGGGGCGTCATCAACTGGGAGTGGACAAATGAACCCAGGCAGTGTGCACAGAGAGAAAAGAGCCCAAAGGCAGAATCCCCGGGAACATTTGTATTGGTGGGGTTAAGCCTTTATTATGCTATTACTGATATTTACACAATGCCCTATACATTCTCAACTCATTAACAACTTCTAGGTTTCTTACCCAAAGCCCCCTCTCTCCTTATTTCTGCTGTCTGCTGAAGTATTTCAAGTGCTTGCTCAGTAGGGAATGCATATTTAAGGGGGAAGAAAATGGACGAAGAGTCAGTGAAGAAGAGGGAAACAATGACTGGAACAATATCACAGGAGCTAGGGAGGGAGCCCTGAGCCCTGAACTCAAACAGCCTAGAAGGTGTGAGAGTTACGACTGCTGAGAGAAGGCCACTTGCTTTGATAAATAAGGCAATGCTAGTAAAATTTGAGAATATGATTTTGAATGAGTGTCAGGGGAGAAAATCCGAGTGTCAAGTGGTAAAGAATGGATGGAAAGTGAGGAAGTAGAAGCATGTGTGAGGCCACTTTCCCAGTTTTGACTATTAAGGAAAAAGGAGGAGACAAATTCAATATTTTACTACCAGTGTGGCTGTAGAAAGCTGCTCCAGCCTGGAAATTTTATGGCAAAGATTCTACTGTTTTACCTCTCCGTGCTGACCATGATGAAGTTTAAGCCAAAATGCCCCCGGGGTAGAATGCTGGAGGTTCTAGAGGCCGGCACCGTACTAACCATCCCTCCCCCGTTCCTCACAGGTACAAAGATGGAAAACCACTGCTACTAAACCATACGTATCAGACTGACCCTCTCAAGTACAAACTTACAATCCTGGAAGTGAATACAAAGCATGCTGGCAACTACACTTTTGCTCTGAGCAATACCAAGCATGGACTCTACAAAAACCTCACCATACAACTGATTGTCAATGGTGAGTTGCTGGGATTTGGAATACATGCAAGAATTCCAGGTTCCTGCCTCTGTTATGTTAGAAAAAAAATTCAGAAGAGGAACACAATAGGAACTGCCTCTGCTATGCAGGGACAGGGGTTTTTGAGGGTGTTTTTGGTCACCAGGTGCTTTCAGATTAGACCTCTGTGCTGATAGAATTTTCAGATTTCTGAAGAATTCATTTCCTACCATTTTCTGTTACCAGAGACCCTTCAATTGGTCTCTTCATATTGAGAAATGTAATTTGAGGAGCGGAGAGCAGAAACTCCATCTTGGTACCTGCTACGGTACATAAAGGGACTCGAAAGTGGAGTATGTTGTCTTCCACGCCTTACCCTAGATCCACTCCTGCTGATTTCCCTTGAAAGTAGGACAGGATGATATAATCAGACATTCTGAGCACAACCACCACTGTCTGCTTGATACTATCCTTACTCCAATTCTATCTGGTGCCTCGAAAGCCAGTGTGACTTGGTTAACTTATCTCACCCCCCAAACCAATGGCGCTATTTTAGTCTCTCTGTTTCTGCATTGTCTTCCAGCAGAAGACCTTCCTGCTATTATGAGCAGCTTAGCTTACCTTTCCCTTACATGTTGGGCTTCTGGTAAGGAGAAGGGAAATCCGTGAGAAATAAGAGCCATTCTTGGATAGACTGGTCCCTTGGTTTTGCTTTGGTTTTTTTAGCCTTGTCTCATCAGAGAGGAGAATAAAATGGAGAAGGCAGGTGGGTCATTATGCGGCTGTAGGACTATGGCTCCCCATCCTTTTTTTCTCAAGACTAAAGCTTTGCAAAGGAGCAGGGGTTGAGGGAGGGAGGGAGGGAAGCTTTCTAGACTCTTATTCAGCATTTTTGTTTTATACAGATCGTAGATTACCTGTTGTTTGTCCATCGCTTGCTCACTATGAATGTTTTCTAGATTTCTCTGGATCTTCCAGTATCAAAAAGAGTAGGGTAATTTGAAAAACTGAAAATAGGGACCACCGCTATCCTAATTGCCATGATTAGAGAATTTCCAGTCTGGACATTGGGGTAAGCACTTCCTGCCTTTTTGTCATCTCTGATAGCCTCTCCAGTCAGACTTACCACTTGTCGCCCTGGCAGTCAAGTGGGCACATATGAAGGAAAGTTGACCCTTAGAACCTGTTCTCAAATCGAGATTCTCTGACTTAAGCCCTTACTGGCCATGTGACCATAGCAATTCACTTTCTCTTTTATCATGTTTAAAATAAGTACCACGAGACCCACCTCATAAAGCTGTCATAAAAATCACATGAGGGAAATAAAATCTCATGCTTTGCTACCTTATTTTCTTTATCTTCTATTGGAGTCTTCTGCTAAAATTGTTGAATATTACTACTTATGTAAATATTCAAACAGCATGTCGTAGGCACCCTAGTTCTCAAGAAATAGTTTCTTCATCAGGTGTCGGGACACAGACCATTGTCTAGTCTAACTACTTGAATAAATGCCAAACCAAAACAAAGAACAAAATTCCACATCTATCTACCTACCACTATCACGTTCTTTAGGTTCCTTCTGTGTTAAACCTACTCTTTGGCTCAGGATTTCACCAGGAAGATATCTAAAGAGGAAGGAAAGATGGCACCAAAAACCCAGTAATGCCTTCGATCTGTCCTAGGGGCTCTCTGGTCAAATGCTGTGTAGCTTGTGCTTTTCAAGATAATGTTGCCTGTTTTTTTTTCTTTTTTTTTTTTTTTTTTTGTCTTATGCTTCCAACTGATGCCTTAGTGATACCACCTTATTAGACAAACTCAGTTCAGAGTTTTTCAGGGAAAAAAAAATCTCTGCTCATGGCAGAGAGGGAACTAAGGGGCTAGCCAACAGCTGTGATCTCTTTTCCCATGTCCTTAGAGAATGGCCTGGTGAAACTTTGTTTTCTCCTCTTATCACAGCACACGCTTACCTGTCATAGTCCATTGATGTCCAAAGAAATAGTTGATCTGCAGGCATGGAGGGGTGGGGATACAATCCTGCTCTCTCTGCATTGGCTCCCTGCACTATCCCTTGCTTACTTGAAAAGAAATCTGGACACCACTTTTTGGTTCTAAGAGAATCGGATAATGAGTCTGATTTAAGCACCTATACAGACAGGGATGCATAGCCCTGCATTAGGGCTATGGGGTACATGGTTAAGGAATAACTATGGTTTTCCCTTTTTCCTGCATATGAGGGGGACTCAAAAAAACTGGAATTATCTTCTGGAGGGCGGACCCTTGTAATACAGGCTTCTCCCGCTAGGTGATTGTTCTAGCAACCCTTCTGTATCTGTGCACCAGCTGGCGTTGTTGTGAGAGGCTGCGTTCAGCTTCAGTGAATTTTTGAAGACTTTTTCAACGTGTTTGCACATTTCATGATGGGTGATTTATGAGCACACCTGCCCATAGCTCGATGAGTGTTCAGCAGTTTTTGAGCAAAAACAATATGACTGCTGCACCGCACCCTCCCTATCTACCCAATATCACCCCGAGCCACTTTTTTGTTTGTTTGTTTTCCTGGATAAAAAACATCCTCAAAGGGAAACATTTTTTTGATGTGTAAAAGGTGAAACAAAAAACAGCAGAAACACTAAAAGGCATCAAAATCGACGAGTTCAAAAACTGTTTTGAGCAGCGGACAAAACATCTCAATGGGTGTCCTGCATCAAATGGAGAGGACTTGGAAGGTGGCTGAAGTTTAAACATGTAAGAATAAATACACCGTTTTTTATAAATAAAGTCCTGGGTTCTTTGGGTCTTCCCTCATATACTCTAGTAGAGGAAATAACTATTTTTTTAATAAATAAACTCCTGGATTTTTTGGACCTTCCCTCATATACTCTATTAGAGGAAATGACTATTTTTTATAAATAAATTCCTGGTTTTTTTGGGTCTTCCCTCATATACTCTAGCAAAGGAAATGAAAAGCAGCGAAGCAACACAGCCTAGCAGGAGTAACCCATCATCCCAAAAGGGAAAAAATCACTGCAAATAAAAATTTAGGAAATAGGGGTCAAGAGAGAACAAATAACTCACTTAGGGTCACCCAGCTAGTTCAAAGCGCAGGATCATTTAAGTCCACACCATTATCTTTTTCATTCTAAAGATATGGGGGAAATGAGGTCTAGAGTGAGAAAGTGACTTATCCAAGGTATCATGTAGTATGTTAGAAAGCAGCCAGAACTTGGACATAAATCTTCTCTGTTAGTAAGGTATAGATTTAGCTGTCGTTTCAGAGTCTTGAAATAACAATGACTAGACAACGTGGTGATCATTTTACAGCGTATCCATAGATCACTATGTTGTACACCTGAAACTCATGTAATGTGGTATGTCAACTATACCTCAATAAAATTTAACAGTATTAATACAACAAAGTAAATATAATAATTTCTTAAATATGTGGAAACCCATAAAATTTAAAAAAAAGAACAACCATGACTTAAACTAGAGAATACATAACCACCCTGGTCCGTGATCCCGGATCCCTTTTACTCTGCTAACCCTAAAGTGTTGTTCTCATCTACACAGTCGTGGTTTCTCTACCACAAAGTGGGGAAAAAGAACTCATGCTCCACCATTTAAGGACATGACAGGGAATTTTCACACATACCAGAATTTGTCACATGATTACCTTAGCTGTTAAAGAGGATGAAAGACATTGTCTTTAAATAAGCAACCACATTCTGTTTTAAAATCTATTGCTCTGGATGAAAAGGAAAAGAAAGAAAGAAAAAACAAGAAGTGTCTGCCATATATACCGTTGCACAAATATAGTTTGGAGACAAAGCTCTGAACTTTGTCCTTATGCTTTTGTCCTTTGCTGCGATTCTTTGATTAATACTTACATCAGCTTCAAACCTGTACAGGATTATGTTCATATTCATGGCCGCAGTGTTTCATGTCACAGTAACAAAGAACAGGTAGTAGTGGCTGAATCACTTGGCCGGCCCTGTCATGCTGAGTTCAGCCATGCATGGGGACCAGAGTGCAGTGCAGAGCTGGGACTCTGGGGAGAGCTTTTGTCTGGGAATCAGATGGGCGGGTGCTGGGTTGTGTGGCTACATCGCAATGGGGAAGCATTCCTATCTCCCCTGCTAGCTTAGCCTATGCTACCTGGGGAAGAGGAAAAAGTGCCCTTCCCCATCTACAGGCTTGAGGCACCCCCCCCAACAGGAGACTGTTTGGGTACTTAGCTCGCCCTCCCCAGTTCAGTTTCACAGGAGGAAGAGAGTGCTCAGAGCTAAGACATTCAGAATGTGAATCCCTTGGAGGCTGTTGTCTGGGAAAAGGATGAAGTGCTTATTCCCTTCCTGCAGGCTGGGTTCGCATCACTCCCAATGGGAGAGTTTTTTGATCTGTTCCTGAGCCCAGTGGCTCCTCCCAGCTGAGTTTGCTTCTGCAAAGAGGATGGCTGGCTGTACCCAACCTGAAACTGTAGCACATCCCTCCTAGGGGAACTAGAGTTGGAGACTCTAGCAGAGACTGAGTGCTTTGGCTCTGTGGTAGGGGTCACTTTTCCATTAGCTCTATCCTCCTGCCCCTGGTTGTCCTGCCCTACCGAATTCACAACCTGTGGAAGGATCTGTGGGCCGTAGCTAGCCTGGGCCCACTCTACAGTCTTTCTTTGGAAGGCTCTGGGGGAAGATCAGACAACCTCAGCTGGAGGCAGAGTAGCTGAGAGGTGGAAGCAAACCTCAGGGAGCCTTGGACATTTTACATATTCGCTCCAGCTCTAAGCTGGAAGAAACTGACCCTTATACATGGAGCAGCCTCTCCTATGCAGACCCAGGCCCAATAAACCCAGCCACAAACAGTGAAGAGTGTGGTAGCTCCAGATAGGTAACCCAAGGTCGGCTCCATGCAACGTCTGAAACGAGCTGTACCTGAATTATGCCCAAGTGGACCAAGACTCACACAACCAGAAGTAGGCTTCAGACCACACCAGAGATCAACCCAACTAGCCACACAAGGGGCACACCCAAAGGAGATTCCAGCAGGAACCGGACCCTGCTGGGAACAACTCTGCTTCAGGGGGCAACCTCTGCACATTGATTTACACACGGTGAGTGACGTTTATCCTTATAGGCAACCAGCCTGAACGGTTAATTCCATCCATGACAGGGCCAACAGAATTCAACATCCAACTGTAAAAGGAGGGTGTACAATAACCCACAAAAAACATTATTGGAGCACTAAGCTTAGGTGATCTGGAAGATTGTGCCACTGAACCCAACAAGACATCTACATCATAAAGGGATCAAAACAAGTTTAGGAGTCATACGAGATCTACCTAATACACAGAGACAAAATGAGAAGACAAAGAAATATGCCCCAAATGAAAAAAACAGGAGAAATACCCATAAAAAGAATGGAATGGAATGAAATGGAAGCAACCAAAATATCAGATGCAGAGTTTAAACTAATAGTTATAAGGAAACTCAAGGACTTTAGGGGAAGAATGGGTGATCTCAGTGAGAACTTAAACATGACATACAAACCATAGAGAAAAACCAGTCAAAAATAAAAATACAACATCTGGAATGAAGGATACACTAGAGGGAATCAACAGCAGGTTAGATGAAACAGGATCAAATCAGCAAATTGCAGGACAAGATATAGTAAGCACCCAATCAAAGCATCAAAATGAAAAATAATTTTAAAAAGCGAGGAAAGTCTAAGGGACCTTTGGGACAATATCAAGCACAGCAACATCCTCACCTTGTCATAGAGGTACCAGAAGGAGAAGAGAGTGAACAAGGGATCAAGACCCCGTTTGAAAAAATACGGACTGAAAACTTTCCTAACCTGGTGAAGGAAAATGTCTCACAAGTTCAGGAAGCACAGAGTGTCCCAATCAAGATAAACCCAAAGAGGCCCACATGAAGACACATCATAATTAAAATGGCCAAGGTTAAAGACAAGGAGCGAATCTTAAAAGCAACACGAAAAATGCCCTTAGTTACCTTCAAAGTAACTCCCATAAGGCTGTCAGCTGATTTTGCAACAGAAACATTTCAGGGCAGATGGGATTGGCATGAAACATTCAATGTGATGAAAAGCAAGGATCCACAACCAAGACTACTTTTTTCAGTGAAGCTATCATTTAAATTTGAAGGCAAAATAAAGAGTTTCCCAGAAAATCAAAGCTAAAAATGTTCATTACGCACCAAACCAATATTGCAAGAAATGTTAAAGGGTAGTTTTTAAGAAGGAGAAATTAAAAAAGAAATCGAGAGAAAGAGGAATGTTGGTATAAAGAATAAAATGGCAATAATACTTAGTACCTATCAATAGTAACTTTAAATGTAAACAGATTAAATTCTCCAATTAAAAGAATTAGGGCAGCTGAGTGGATAAGAAAACAAAGATTCATACATATGCTGTCTACAAGAGACCCATTTCAGAACAAAAGATAACACACAGACTGAAAGTAAAGGAATAAAAAATAATTTTCCATTTAAATGGAAATTAAGAAAAAACTGGGGCAGCCATACTAATATCTGACAAAATAGACTTTAAAACTAAGGCCTTAACAAGACACAAAGAAAGTCATAACTAAAGGGATCAGTCCAAGAAGAGTGTATAACCCTTGTAAACATATATGCACCCAACATAGGAGCACCTAAATATATGAAGAAAATCTCGGTGGACTTTAAAGGAGAGATGGATAGCAATACAGTCATTATAAGGGATTTTAACACCTCACTGTCATCAATGGACAGATCTTCCAGTAAAAGAAATCAACAAGGCAACAGTGACCTTAAACGACACACTGGATGGATATTTACAGAACATTTCATTCCAAAGCAGCAGAATATACGTTCATCTTAAGTGCACATGGAATATTCTCAAAGACAGACTATAATTCAGGACAAAATAAGTTAACAATTTCAAGATGATTGAAATCATACGAAGCACCTTCTCAGACCACAATGCTAGGAGACTAGAAATCAACTGAAAAGAAAAAAACCTGAACAATACTCTAAGACATGAAGTTCAAATAGCATGCTAGTAAATAAAGAATGGACTAACAATGAGATCAAAGAAGAAATAAAAGGTTACTCGGAAACAAATGAAAATGAACACACAACCCAAAATGTATGGGACACAGCAAAAGCAATCCTGAGAGGGAAGTTCATAGCATTACAGGCCTACCCCAAGAAGCAAGAAAAATCTCAAATAAACAACCCAACCCTAAACATAAAAGAACTAGAAAAAGAACAACAAGAAAAGCCAGGAGTAAGTAGAAGAAGAAAATAATAAAGATCAGAAAGGAAATAAATAACATAGGGAATTTAAAAAACACTATAAAAGATCAATGAAAGGAAGATCTGACTTTTTGGAAAGATAAACAGAGTTGACGAACCTTTAACCAGACTCCTCAAGGAGAAAACAGATAGGGACAACTGTAATTGAACAACAATAAAAAATGTTTTTAAAAGAAGAAAATAGAGAGGATCCAAATAAATAAAATCAGAAATGAAAGTGAAGAAGTAATAACTTACACCAAAGAAATACAAAAGATTGTAAAAATACTATCAACAAGTAATATGCCAACAAATTGGACAACCTGGGTGAAATGGATAAATTCCTAGAAACATACAGTCTTCCAAACTGAATCGGGAAGAACCAGAAAACCTGAATAGATCAATTACAACTAATGATATAGAAACAGTGATCAAAAAAATTCCCAGCAAACAAAATCCTCATCCATGAATTTTACCAAACATTCAAAGAAGAACGAACCCCTATCTTTCTCAATTAATTTCGAAAATTCAAAAGGAGGGAAGATTTCCAAGCTCTTTTTATAAGGCAGCGTTATCCCAGTAACAAAACCAGATAAAGACATTACAAGGAAAGAAAATTATAGGCCAATATCCCTGGTGGACATAAATGCTAAAATCCTCAACAAAATATTAGCAAACCAGACCCAGCAATACATTAAAAAGATTTATACACCATGGTCAAGTGAAATTTATTTCAGGGATGCAAGGTTGTTATAATATCTGCAAATCAATAAACATGATACACCACAAAAACAAAATGAAGGATAAAAAATCACATGATCATATCAATAGATGCAGAAAAAGAATTTGAGAAAATCCAGTACGTTTTATGATAAAAACTCTCAAAAAGGTGTGAATAAGGCCATATATGAAAAACACAGCCAGCCTCATACTCAATGGGCATACTATTCAACCATAAAAAGATGGAATATTGCTACTTGTGACAACATGGATGAACCTTCAGGATATTGTGCTATGTGAAATAAGTCAGTTATGTGCAGAGTATAAAAAAGAAAACAAGTAAACAAAACTAATAAAATGTTGTACATTAATTTAAAACAAAACAACAACAAAACGACCGGAGAAAATAAACAGAAAATAAAACTAAGCAAAATTTGGTCAGTCCTCTTTCCGCCTCCTTCTCCTGAGTTATTTAAGACAGATTGACATCCGGGCGAAGGTCAGACAAGCTAGATGTTTCACCGTCTGTTCCCATCTCTCCATTCTTTGCTCTCTGCACCCAATTAGTGTCAGAATGTTCCATGGGCCATTGGCAAGTCCGGAGAGGTAGGTGGGTCCAGGAAGGCCTCTGGAATTAGCAGTTCAGCTTTTCAAAGTTCTTCCCGTTCCTTTCAGTGCTCTTCCTTAGCTATAGACATGCAAGCAGTTGTCATGCATACCCTGGCGGGATGACTCCTTCAGTGGCTCAAATGGAGCCTCTTGGATGACTGGCTAGGAAAGCTTTGCGGGAAGTCCTGAGCCAAAGTGGCTTATTCTGAACAAGCAAACATCTATTTTCTCCTTGAACATTACACGAAATCCATGTGTACTTGTGACCCAGAGCCTTACCTCTCAGGTAGACCTTAGGAATCCCCTGCTAAGTATTGCATGCTGAAAAATTCACAGAGACTATTTCCATAGCTCTGGAAGGAAGAGGCAGACAAGATGAGAGATCACAGGAATAAGGACATAGGGATTTTGCCAAAAATCCTACTACTATGTGTCTTGGCTCCTTTTTAAATCTCTCTCTCTCTCGCTCTTTCTCTTTCTCTCTCATTGCTTGGGAGAAGAGAGGGGACAGAAATAACAGGACTCTTCATCACTCAAGATGTTATTTCTTTTTATGACTAGTTTGGCCTTGCATATAAGTACCATATGGTCTTTATCCTGTCATCTATTTTTAAATTTTATAACATGTTCATATATTTTTTATTCCCCCCCGTCAAATAATGATGTTTCTTTAGAAACATACTGCTTTAGCAAAGTTATTTTTAACTTTGAAAATGCTGAGCAAAATATGCAACATTATCTTTTTTATGACACTTTAAATGCATGTTTTATTTTAAATTTTATTTTTCCATTACAGTTTACATTCACTATTATTTTGTATTAGTTTCTGATGTACAGCATAGTGGTTCAATGATCATATACTATACAAAGTGATCCCTGCATATTTCCACTCATTTATTGATGGGCAATGGGCTGTTTCCATGTCTTGGCTATTGTAAATAATGCTACAGTGAACATAGGGGTGTATCTTTTCAAATTTGTGTTTTAGATGTTCTCGAATATATATTCAGAAATGGAATCATTGCGTCATAAGGTAGTTCTATTTTTAAGTTTTTTTAAGGAATTTCCAAACTTTTCCACAGTGGCTGCACCAGTCTGCATTCCCTCCAACAGGGCACTAGGGGTCCCCTTTCTCCACATCCTCACCAGTACTTACTGTTCGTTGATTTATTGATGATGGCCATTTTGGCAGGTGTGGGGTGATATCTCATTGTTGTTTTAATTTGCATTTCTCTGTTGATTAGTTATTAGCATCTTTTCATATGCCTATTGGCCATCTGTATGTCCTCTTTGGAGAAGTATCTAATCAGGTCCTGGCTTTGGAGTTAGACAGCTCTTGAGTCCAAATCCTACCTCTGCCACTAGCTGTATGGCCTTTGTCAATCCATTGATCTCTCTGAGCTTGTTTTCCGTGTCTTAAATGTGGATAACGCTAACTGCCTAATGGAATTTTAAGGCTCAAACAAGATAATAAATGTAAAGCCTTATCACAGAGCTTCAGTAC
>PVJD01009016.1:0-66891 GCA_004026545.1 Mormoops blainvillei
GAAATAACAGTAAAATAAAAATATAAAAAATAAAACAGATAAAATAGTGAATTAGTTGAAATACAATTGAAGAAAAAAAATGTTAAAAGATTATGCAAAAGAAAAAAATAACACAAATACTAAAATAGTACGAGGTGGAATCCATCTCAGCAGAGTTTGGTGTTTGTCTTTTGTCTATTCCTTCTGAATCTGCCTCTGTCTTTTTATCAGCTCAAGGTACAGGGGTAGGTCATGACAACTTCTGGCACCTCTGCATGTACCACTTTCATCTGCCTCTCGAGAGAGCTTATATTGAGATGAGTAGTGTGGGATGTCTCGAACTACCCTGGGAGGTGCTGGTCAGTCTCTTCTGGGAAAATTTCTAGTGTGTTTCCTGCCCCTGTGCCACATATTTTGGTCTGCCCCAGCTTATTTTCAATAATATACAGCTTCTGATGAACGAGCTGTCCATATTAAGGGAGGGGCCAATTTGGATAAGAGGGTCAGCTCTTTCCTGCTTGGTGCTGATGGCAGCTCTGTGTGTGAGCTGAGGCAGGATGTGGCCCTGATTGCCCCTTGCTACACTGATTTTGATCTCTATACCCTTGCTTGTCTCAGTTGGAATAGAGCCCTAGGAACCAGTGTATTTTTTCTCCCCAAAAGAAGTTCAAAATGGGCCCTTTGGTTGTTTCCCTTCTTGTCTCTCTCCTGTAGATATGCACCCTGTAGGGTGTTTTAGAGTCTGTCCTGACTGTTCTGCATGTTTCCCACCTGGATGCAAAGCTTGCAGTCTTGCATGATGTGGGGGCTGGGCACATTCTTCTCTTCCCAGATGTTTGAATTCTACAGGGGAAGTGGGTTCTCTCTGGTTGTAAATAATGTCAGGTGCTCAACTCTTGCCCATCTAATTCCCTGCCTACTGTCTTTGTAGTAGACACAGTCCTGAACCCTTCATTTTTCATAGCCTCTGGCTCATTAGATGTGCTGGACAGGGGCCCAGAAATCCCTTTGCTGTGCAACTTTCTGATATTCTTGCCCAGCTGTATTCAGTGGGAGTAAACTGCACACAGCTGCACATGGGGCCCCAACCCAGCATGCTTCAGCTCCCCTTTTAAAAATCTGTGGGGCACCCCCACTGCAGTACTGACTCCCTGTCCATTTCCTCACACACATCACCCCTCCAAAAAACAAAGAGACTCTCACAGTCATGGATGGCCCAGTCTGCCTCTATGTGACCTACTTATGGCTGCAGCTTGCTTTCCTCTGATTGTTTTGGGAGATAGAGTCTATCTCTCCCTGGCACATTGCTGGTTTGCATTTCAAAATGCAGCTATGGGCATGTTGCTTGCTGTGTGTATGCAGCCTGGATCTGCCCAACTCAATATATCCTCCCAAGTCACTCATGATCAGGATCTTGGGGTTCCCTCTATGGTACTGAGGACCCCTGCCCTGTGAAAGCCGGGAACAAGAAATCTGTGATTTCTGACTACTCTCCACTGCTGTAGATACCATATATGGAGCACTTCTCCTCCAACTTATAAAATGCCCTTACTGCCCATCGTGAAGCATCTTCAGTATTACTTGGTTTCAAAATTTATTATCTTTAAGATTCCATTGACTATTCAGGTTATTTGTTGGAATATCAATTGAGAATTGGAGTTGGGAGCAAGAGCAAGTGGACTCAGCTACCATCTACATGGCCACTGTCTTCTCCCTCTCATCAGAGCTTTTCAATATTCTAGTCTTCGTTAATTAAAAATGGGAACAATAACTGTTGAGCCTTGAACTTGAGTACTGAGAATACAAATATTCTATCTAATTATTATATGACTACCTAAGAAAATTGTCTGTGTCTAATTTTACTGTGAATTTGCCTTTTTCTCTTTTCAGCTCTGTAAGTTTTGGCTTCGTATATCTTGAGTATATCTTGCTTGAGACATGGCATTTAGGAAATGTTATGCCTTCTTTTTGAATTGACTCTTTCATCATTATCTAATATCCTTGATTATACCTGATAATACTTCTTGTTTTGAAGTCCTAAGAGTACTGTTGCTTTTTGTTACTCTACAGATTAAGACTTTCATAAGAGACTATGTATTATGGGATCTGGGTGGAATTTTATCTGAGGTTGCTCTTCACTTTCCTCAGCCAGAAACATGAAGAAAATTTTGTAAGGATTCCTTCCAAATTCCTTGTGAACACCTGTTGCAATTAATGGATGAATTTTTTCCCAGAGAATACTAACCCTAATACTTTTGCCACTCATTAAAGTCTTTACACTCTCACCATGTTGCCAGAAGAAAAAAAAAAGGTCCTTGCAGAGACATGAGAAAAGAACTTCAGGGAAACACATATGGGAGAAGTTTAACCATAGTGGAGAGGCTAATTAGAGTAAAAAGAAATAATACAACTTCAGGGATGTAGAGAGTGGACAGGCTCTAGTAGCAACTGTCCCCAAGTCCTTCTTAATTCTTCATACATTTTCTTGGTTTTGGGAATAAGCACGCTGTTTTCAAACTACAACTTGTTTCCTGAGTTTTCCAAGGGCTGTGTTAGTCCCTCCCTCTTTCCTGGATGTCCTGGTACTTCGCTCCCTTATCCGTATTCCTGCCTGATCCTTTCCTAAGACTTTACCATTGCAGTGTGTTTCCCTTCAGGGTCACCATTTTTACTTCCACTGCACATGCCTAAAAGTTCTGCTCTGTCACCTGCTTTCTACTATACGTGGGCTTAGTAGAAGGACCTCATCTTGTGTTTTTGGCTTTTACTGCACATGTGCCCATCAAAGGAATTTTATACTCACTCACTGTTTATCCCTCCCATGTTAATCAGGGGGAATGAACTGGTTGCTCACCAAGGAAATTGGAAATTTGCATTTTTCTTCCTGCTTGTAGATTAACATCCCTTTGGTGGAGGATACCCTAGGATGTCTTTAAAGTTTCCTCTTCCTAGTTAATCAGGCTTAATGCCTCACTCGTTCCATTTGTTCCCTTCCTTTGTTAATAACTAGCTAACTACTGTAACAACCCAGCCTGTGCTCTCAGCCTTTAGCAATTTGTTAATATTTTACCTGAATCTTCTTACTGTCCCATATGAAATCCAGTGCTACCTTCTCCAGATAACCTAATGAGAAAACTTGGTTTTGTGCTGTAATTTCAATTATCTCGATCAATGTAGGTTTAATCATTTGGTTTTTGGTTTTACTTCTCTGATTGTTTCAAGAAAGTCTTGCATTTTCAGTGTCTCCAGCATTTAATTTTTGTAAGCATGAGAGTGATGCTTTTTTCAGTTCTCTATAATTAAAAAAAAATGTTTCAATAAGTATCCTATTATATAGGTCTTTATGGAACTATATGAGAATTTTTCTCTGTTATAGACACAGGAGAGTGGTTACTGATTTATATTATATCGGTGTACTTAATTTCTCCAATTGCTGCCACAATGCCCTCCACAATGGCCATACAGCTCTATATGCCCACCATGAGTGAATGAAATAAGTGTTTCCTGTATCCCTCCCAATATGTAAGTAACATTATAAAATTTTCAAGCTTTTGAAAATATTAACATAAAGTATCAAAGTGTTGTTTTAATGTACATTTCTCTGATTACTAATACTTTTGAGTATGTGTTTTATACATAGAAATTTCCATTCCCTAAATTGTATGTTCTTATCCTCTTCACATTTTCATTGGTTTATTTTTCTTGTTGTTTTCTATGGGGTTTAATTGTTTATTTAATTCTTACTGCCTCATCAGTTAACTTGATATAGTCAGTCTGTGAAATATTATCTTACACTTGGTATTTTGGGGGATCTTAAGATGTTTTCTTTATACTTAGGCTACAGAGGTAATAAGACTTTAAAACTTTTAAACATCTATACATTGTTTCTAATTTTATGACCAGCTTTTCATTGAATACACATTCAACCATGTAAATTAAACTTATTTTTGAGACTTAGAGAAAAGGGAATACTTTAGCAATGTTGTTAATTATATCATAAAGAATGCCAGGGTACCTCTGGCTGGTGTAACTCAGTGGATTGAGCATTGGCCTGAGAACCAAAGGGTCGCCAGTTCAATTTCCCAGTCAGGGCATGTGCCTGGGTTATGGGCCAGATCCCCAGTAGGAGGCTTGAGAGAGGCAACCACACATTGATGTTTCTCTCCCTTTGTTTCACCCTCCCTTCCCTCTGACTAAAACTAAAATAAAATAAATCTTTTAAAAAAGAAAAAAAAGCCAGGCTAGAAGTTGGAAGACCAATACTCTTGTCCTTCCTTAGCTAGTGGTAAAGTTTGAACAAGTGATGTTTACCTACTAATAGTCTCATTAACTTGATGATGTTTGATTGGTAAAATGGAGATAACACCACCAGGAATGCCCTATGTTGTTATAACAATTAAATGAGTAATTGTTTTAAAGTTACCTTGTAAATTATGTATTGTAATACAAATATAAAATTTTGATGTGGTCAATTTGCATTTTTGGCTCCATTTCATTAGTGAGAATACCTAAACCAGTGGCTCTCATTACAGTTTCAAGGTTATCAATAAGTGTTCTTGAAAAACGTATTCTGTATTCAAATCTGTTAGGAATTATCATTTAAATCAGTTATTTACTGTGAGGCTTCTTAGAAAATCACTCTTCTAATATACAATGAGTTTGGTTGAATCATAAAATAGTGTAATTTTGCCCCCATAGATATTTGCCCTTTAAAACCCTTATTCATGGAAGTCTTATGAAACATCTTCCAGAAAGTAAACTTATACAATATAAATTTGGAGAAAATGATATATTAGAAAAAACATTAGTTTTCTCATATTATGGTTCTGCTACTTAGGAGAAAGTTTGGGAAAGGTACTTAATCTCTCTGAGATTCAATTTCTCTTTTTTCTTTTTCTAAATCCTCACTCGAGGACATTTTTCATTGTTTTTAGAGAGAGAAGGAGGGAGAGAGAAAAATAGATGTGAGAGAAAAGCATTGATTTGGTTGCTCCCTATACCCAGCAGGTTTGGGAATTGGCACCTGGTCCAAGGACTGTACAAGTCCAGAATGGGGGTTATCTGCACCTATGCTCAGATAGATGATTGAATCTGCAACCCAGGTATGTGTTCTTACCAGGAATCAAACCTGCAAACTTTTGGTTATAGGAAAATGCTCCTACCAACTGAGCCAGATTGCCAAGGGTGAGACTCATTTTATTTATCCCTTGAAAACAGAAGTCAAGGTTTCCATGGAAGGACTTTGTAAAATAATGTATGCAAAATAAATGTTTGATACATAACAGTAACTCAATAAATAGTGGTGGTGTTTGTTTATATTTGTTGTTATTATTGATAGTATACCAGTGTACACATTGATCTTTAATTAATATTATGTATTCACATTTCAGGTTTCTCTTCCTAAACTTAAAATAATAAAATAGAAGTTGATCATTTTCTTTGCATCAGAGTATCTAGTATCCCTGCTAACTGTATAAGTAAAATCTCATCCGCACTAGCACCTATATTTTCTACATCATTTTTTCAACAAACACTGAGATAAAAATGCATGGTTTGGAGCTCTTCCTGAAAAACTTTTCAGTGACTATAATGTAGATCAGTCAATAAGGTAGAAAATTCCTTCATCCATGATCTTGTATTAACAGTGGATTTTTAATGTTGACAAAAAGTACACAAGAATAGTATAGGAAATTGAGAAGCCAAAGAACTGATATGCACAACCCATAAACATAAACTAAGAAGTATGGGGATGATGGGATGGGGTGCAGGGTGGAGGGGAGAAAGGGGAGAAAAAATGGAACAACAGTAATAGCATAATCAATAAATATACCAAAATAAATAAATAAAATAAATAAAAATAAAATTAAAAGAGTGGATTTTTTGTAATGATCCAAGATGGTGGAGGAGTGAGTGGAAGTTATGCTACTAACATCATTCCAGTACCAATATGGAATCACAACTCAACTGTGGAGAAATCTCCTGGAACAAAGAACTGAACAATAGCAAGAGAGAAACCTTATAACTGTGGACAGACAGAAGAATCAGCTTCAGCACAACATAACAGGTAGGGAGTGCAGTGCAGACAGGAGAAGGCTCACTGGGCACCCACAGGTGACAACTGAAGCACCAGAGGGATATTAAAGCAGCCAGTTGGAGCCCCCAGAGAAGTATGTGGTATAAACCCTAAGCTGGGATCCATAGCCAAAACCACCAGAGCCCTAAAAGTACATAACTGATAAAAATATCGATCTATGAAAAGTGGCAGGGTAGGTCTCTGCCAGAGACAGGTAGCTGGACATGCAAAGAGCTGTTTAAAGGGCCAATGCATAAATTTTAATTTGCAACCACTTACCCTGGCCTCCAGCAAAAGGGTGGGACAGATAGTACTAGAGATGCTTGAGGAGAGGCGGAGGATGGAGACTTTGAGAACTCAGAGAGTAACTGTCAGGTTCCCAGTGATGAGTCATCACTCACACCGTAGCAGCAATCTTGCTCAGGCAGACAACTCTGCTCCAAGTGGCAGCAACCTAAGGACTACAGGAGGGATTCTGCCCCAACCTGTGGTACTTAAACTTGACTGCTGACTAAAGAGTGACTAGACTAACAACTGAAAGAGACAACCACAGACAGTAGATCTTTGGTAGTCTCATACAGGCTTCTTCAGGTCATATGGGGTCACTATCTGACATCACCAGAGGTAGATACATAAAGAAAAACAGTGGTAAGTATTAGATGCTATTGAGATACAATCTACCATAATTTTCTCCATGGTTTGTGATAATTTCTGTCCTGCATAGCTTTTTAACATTCTTGCCTTGTTCTTTCAGTTTGTGCATACTAAGTCAATAGATATTATATTATAGTTTATTTTCATTCTCACAATTTGCCACTCCCATATCCCATTTCACCTTCTTTTATCCTCTTATTAGTTTTGTTTTAAAGTATGTTTTCTCTCTTGTTTCATCTTCCCACTTTGTGTTCTTAATATTTCTTCCCTGGCCAGCCTCTCAAAATTAATTTTCTTGTCAATTGTAATCTCACATGTTTTCCCACCCTTGAAATATCCACTCTCCACATTTAGCAATCTTTGCTTGTTTGTTGTGGATAAGGAAGTTGTTGCTCTTTTTAGTCAATTTTATCTCTAGATATTCACTAATTTTGTATTTTAAATCTCAAATTTTACCATTCATCTCTCCTACACATTTTTTCCATCTGAAATTTAATTTTTTTCCTGTCTTAGACTGTTGGGTTTTTTTTCCTATTTCACCCTACCATTTTTTGCATGAATCCACTGTGAGTTTCATTCAAATTAAAAAGTGTTCAATGCCTTGTTCAAAACCTATTCTTTGCTGACCTACACCCTTTATCTCAAACAGCAGTAGTACTCACCACATCCTGAAATGTGTATCAATATTTGGCCTAAAACTTTTCTAGATGTCTTGGTGAAAAACCTACTTCCTATGAAATGAGCTTAGCAAAAAGTGGTCTGGAAGTCTGCAAACACTTCACCACAGTTTTCTAAAGAAAATGCATGTTGGGGGCAGTAAACATACTCTTTTTCACTAATGATTTCATTTGGTTAAATCTGGGGAGTAAAGTCGTGTTGTAGACTACACATCCTTGTTCCATGTGGATTATGTGTTTCTGCTGAAAAGAATGCTTCAGAGATAAATGTGGCAAGATGCTAATTCCAATCCAAACCAGATAATTGCAGGAACCCACAGTGAGCCATCCACATTCAAAAATGTTTTCAGTACCACATTTGGAATCTGTTTATTCTTGTCCATCAATTTAATCTGACACAACGCTAGTATTCATAACAAACTGAAATTTTATCAATATTTGTACTAGAAACCTTGTACACGTGTATGAAACACACCTGCAAAACATGAAATAAAATTTGTGAAAGATGCTCTTGAAGTTTGCGAGAACTTCACCACAGTTGTCTCAAAGGAAATGCATATTTATGAGTGTAAGTAGACTGATCAGATTATATTCAGTCGATTTGGAGAAATATGTACTGGACAAGTCATATGGTAGAGTGTACATCTTGTTCAAGCTGGATTAAGGGTTTCTTTTTGAAATGATACATCAGAGAACAAAGTGTGAACGATGCTAACTCCAAAACTAAGCAAATGACCCCATGACCACACTGTGAAGTTTGTACATTCAAAAATGTTTTCAGTAGTTCCACCAGAATGTAATCATTGCTGACCTGCTCTTGTCAATTTTGACCACACTACTATTCATCACATAGGAATGTTCATTATCCTTGGGGTAGAACGTCAGTAAATGTGTTTGACCAAAATCCTTCCTGGTATGAAATAATGTCAGTATGGACTGGCCATGATGTGTTTCAAATGTTCCCTACACCTTGCTTACAGGCAATGCATGTTGAGGAGCCAAACTGGTCTCTTTTTCTTATCTTCACTTTGATTTTCAGAAACCTGTGGTGTGCGTGTCACAGAGTATCCTGTGCATGCCTCTTCTAGGTGCAATACATTTTCCTGCGTGAAACAGTAATTCAGGCATGACTGTGTGTAAGATGCTTATTGTATTTCCCAAAGATAAACTTATTTGAATCCTCCAATAGCTTTTAGTGGAGGAAAGTATCTTCAGGAACTCCCTAAGAATGTATTTATACTGCACCTGCGCCCTTCATCTCAGAAAGCACAAGTAGTCATCACATACTGAAATGTTTATCCCTATTTTACCTACAGACTATGATGACATATTTTCCAAATCACCCACTTCATATGAAATTATGTCAGTAGGAAGTGGTTTTGAAGTTTATGCACTCTTCACCACAGTTTTCTCATAGGAAATGAGTGTTTGGGACACTCACTGTCAGGTTTTATTGTAAGCTTCAAGAGACAGCTATTTTAACTATCACTCTAAACTTTGTGAGTTATTATTTCTATTAGTGTCTTCAAGTGACACCTTTTCAGGAGTGTTCTTTGCAGTTGGTGGGATTTTGCATGGGAAAGATTATTCTGGGAGAAAAGGCCTGTTGCAAAGTGGTAATCCTTAAAGTTTGGAAGTGTTCAGTGTTAAACTTGGTGCTTCTACTGACCATGGTTGAAATTAACATTTCTTTAGAAGGAAGGTAGATTCACTTTCACATATATGAACCATGGTGTGGTGAAGCCAATAAAGCTCTGTTTGTGAAGTGCCTTGTGTAAGACAAAGTTTTCTATGCAGCTAGGGAGAAAAACTTGTGGCACTACTGTGAATCTGAAAGTAACATTGAAAACAGTTACATTTGTGTGAAAGTCCCACTAGTGCACTGCACTCACTCACGTGTTCTTTCATGTGGTGAATGCTTCAGAGTGAAGTAATGTGGATTACCTGAAGTTTATAATTGGAAATGGGGATGTCGTTAAATCCAATGTTTGAAATGCAAATCAAAGAATTGCTCACTGTTCTCACAGTTTTTACTCCCCCACATCTTCGGTGCTGTGTTTGTTCACACTGAAGTTCTATGCATAACAGGGGAGATAATAAGACTCTAGCTGGCAGGGATTTCAGTTCAATAGAGATTCTCTTCTAAACGTGATGAAAAACTGTGTGACTCCTCAGAATAAAGTACGTACTTTTCAAAGAAATATAAGAGTGCCTCAAATAAGACATAAGACAATGAGAGATTTTCCAGTGTTCCCTTTCCTTGTGATTTCTTCACTGATAGAACAACAATGTGAGGGTAGAATGTAAGTGAAACTTCTCCCTCACTCTCCACAAGTGAATGCCAGTAAACCCTGAAAGTTGTTGGCAGTGTCAGCTTTTACTGTAAGCTTCAATGGACAGTTAAATTTAACTACTGTTTTAAAATTTGTGCATTGATATTTCCGTTAGTGTCTTCAAGCATTACCTATACAAGACTGTTTTGTTCAGTTGGCAAGGGACTTTACATGGGGAAGATTATCCTGGGAGAAAAGGTCCATTGCACAGTGATAATCCTTAATGTTAGGTGAAATGTTTGGAAGAGTTCAGTGTTAAACTTGATGCTTCTACTGAACATGGTAGAAATTAATGTTTCTTTCGAAGGAAGTTGGATTCCATTTCACATATCTGAGCTACCATGCGAAGAGGCCAATAAAGGTCTGTGAAGATCCTCAAGTAAGACAAAGTATGCTTTGCAGCTTTGGAGAAAATCTTGTGGCACTACTGCAAATCTGAAAGTAACATCGAGTACAGTGAAGTTTTCATGAAAGTCCCCACTAGTACACTGCATTCACTGGTATATCCTTTCATGTGGTGAATGCTTCAGAGTGAATTAACGCAGATTAACTGAAGCTTATAATTGGAAATGGGGATGTTGCTGAATCCAGTGTTTAAAATGCAAATCAAAGACCTGTTCATCGTTGTCACAGTGTTTTCACTCCCCCACATCTTTGGTGCTCTGTTTGATCACGCTGAAGTTGAATACATAACAAGGGAGATAAGAAGACTCTAGGTGGCAGGTATTTCAGTTCAAGACATTGTATTCAAAACATGATGAAAAACCGAGTGACTACTCAGGATAAAACATGTCCTTTTCACGGAAATGTAAGAGTGCCTCAAATAAGACTTCAGACAATGAGTGAGATTTTCCCATGTTGCCTTTCCTGATGGTTTCTTCACTGAGAGAACAACAGTGTGACAATGGAGTGTAAGCGAAATTCTTCCCATGTTCTCCACAAGTGAATGCCAGTAGACCCTGAAAGTTTTTGGCAGTGTCCGCTTTTTTTGTAAGCTTCAAGAGACAGCTAAATTTAACTCCTGCCTTAAAATTTTTTGTGTTGTATATTTCTATTAGTGTCTTCAACTGGCACCTATGCAAGAGTGCTCTGTTCAGGTGGAATGGGAGTTTACATGGGGAAGATTGTCCCAGGAGAAAAGGTCCGTTGCACAGTGGTTATACTTAATGTTAGGTAAAATGTTTGGAAGAATTCAGTGTTAAACTTGATGCTTCTACAAAGCATAGTGGAAATTAATGTTTCTTTAGAAGATGGGTAGATTGACTTTCACATATCTCAACCATGGTGTGGTGAGGTCACTTAAGGCCTCTTTTTGGAGTGCCTCAAGCAAGACAGAGAAAGTACGCTATGCAGCTTTGGGGAAAAATGTGCAGCACAACTGGGAATCTGAAAGTAACATCAAAAACAGTGACTTTTGGATGAAAGTCCCCACTAGCTTGCTGCATTCACCCTAGTATTTTTTCACGATGAGTGCAACACAGTGAAGAATAAACTGGTTTATATTATTTGAAAGGGGGATGTTTCTGAATGGAATTAGTGAATTACAAGTAAAACACCTGCACATGGTACCAACCCTTCTTTCGGTATTCCATGTATTTGTAGCTGTGTGTGTATACACAAGTAAAATACGTAGAAGGAGAGATATGAAGGGAAGACAGTGTATACTATTCTGCAAGTAGTGCAGGTAAAACATATGCTTTCAAAGACTTGGAAACTGTCTGGTACAAAATTCTACAATGGGAAGGCCACAGTAGTTTGCAGACTTTTCTTGGAGCTTAAGCTGAAGGCAACCTGGGATTAGAAATGTAGTGGATAGGGAAAGATCTGGCGAGCTATACATATAAAAACATCATCACACTGAAAATCATGTTGGCAGTACGAGGTTCAACAGTAATCTTTGTATGTCATCTGTAATAAACTAATCTTTTCCCATTTGGATGCGGTCATTTGTACGGAGGTCTGAAGAAGGAAATGTATAGAGGAACATTCACTGCATTGTGAATTCAATGTACATAGCTGACACTTCAGTTTGTACTTTGCTGATTATATTCAGCATCATTTACAATTTGAGATGTACAATTTAGTTCCTACACACATCATAAAATGACGGCACTACTCAGGTTGACCAGCACATTGCAGATTACAGTGGTGAAAGGGTACCTTTCCCAGAGGAATCAATGTCATGGTTGTCCCTTTCAGGGCAAAGCAGTAGCACACATTGATTGTCATCAGCTGTGTGGAGGGCTTCTGGCGACTTCCGTTTTATCCTCCAGAACCGGGGCATTGATTGGCTTCAGCACGAAATCCTTAAGAGACTTGACTGTCTAATTCTGTTCCTTCAGAAGAAACACCAAATCCCACACTTCTCACTGAGACTGATGTCCTGAACACTGCAATCTACTAAACATTAGGCCAAGCCTTAACCATGATCACTGCACACTGGTCTGTTTCTACCAGGATATTCAAGCCAATGTCCACGTCCACTCAAACGGACTTTCTTTGGCCCATGTGAAGAGACAAGGAGAAACGACAGCCACCAAAGTGTTCATCAGAAGTTATTTTCTACTTTCCAAGGGAACTTACAGTGAAACCTCTGGTGGCCCACTCCATCATCTGCCTTTTAACGTTCTGAGGTGTAGAACTGAGCAGAACGGGCACCTGGAATTGATTGTCATTCCGGTGCCCTCCCAGAGGACAATCCTCATGGGTGGGGTTTCCCACAATCAGGGCCTTCGTTTCGTGGTATTTTACTCGAGACACTCTCCAGTGGCCTTACCAAGAACTTGTATTCTCATCAGCACAGGCAAGAGTGTCCATCACTGGGGTGGAGAGCTTCTATTTAACAACTGTAGTCTCTCCCAAGAAGGAGGCCGCAACCTCATGTCGCAGGAGACCAAATCAACACACTTCTAGCACACCACAGTAGATGTGAGGGCATGGGAGGCAGACTGAGAATGATTACTACCCTCTATCAGATGCATTGGATTCATGAGCTTCTGCTTCATTTCAATTTCAAGAGACTACATTCGGTAGTTTTGCCTTTCTAGGCTACAGTGTTTTCCCGAGGTCAAAGAATAGTTTGCTGAATAGAGTGGGGAAAATGTATCACTCACTGAAACCTCACCATAGGTAACGTGATGACTAGATGCCAGCTTGTGGTGCCCAGTGATTCACACAAGCTTCATGGGGGTTTTGAAGTCTGCGACTTTGTCTTATGAAACAGTGGTCAAGGGATGTGCTGCACAATAGTGAAGAGGCCTGTAACCCTGAATCTCCTCTTTCAAAACAGCATCAGCTTCTACATTTCTGGTTGGAGCTGTGACCTTCACACTCAAGTCTCCAGAACATGGGGCCAAATTTCAACACTATTCACTGAGGAAATGTGTTTCTACTGGGGTATTCTCACAGTGTTGCTTGAATTCAGGTTCAAGTAAACTCTCCTCTCTACATTCCCTTCAGTGGACGTCCATAGAAATGATCGTGACCAAAGGGGAAAGGAGCAGTTCATTTCAGATGTCACCTGAAGCTGATCATTGGGCCTGATACTGCCAACAAGCTTGTCTGTGCGTTGATGTTCTCAGGTGTAGAATTCTCCAGAGCTTTCCCTGAAACTCCACTCCCAACCCAAGACTGCCTGTGGCCTTGGTTCCAAGGAAAGGCTGCAGGCTAATATGGACTGGTTTTTGAAGTGTATTTCCCGAGGTGTTGTGAAAGGAACCTGGAAAGAATAGGGATTTCCTGCAGTACAAGCAGAATGAATCATCACACTCTGAGGACAATGTGTGTTCTGGAAGTGTAGGCCCAGCTGCCAAGAGACCCAAATCCCCCTACATAGCAACCCCATTTAAGTGTGGTGAAATTCTTTCCTGTAGCTTTAAGTAAATAAGAAGCTGGCTTAGGATGGTTAACTGGCTCTTTACTTTGCACTTTGCTTATTAGGTTCACCCCGTTGCCAGCTTCAGAAGTTCAATTCAGTTCCTGTGCACACGTTGAACACAAGGCACTTCTGGGGGGAAATGGCACAGAGGGATACTCCAATTTAGAATCCTATCACCTCAAGAGCCCTGCAGTCCACAATGTTGTCCAAACTTGTATCAAGGGCATTCTACCATACTAAAGGCCAGCCCAGTTCAAATGTGGTCAGTTCTAGGATCCTGAATTCCAGATTTCTGTCCATGCTGCAGTTCTTTACATTCAAATCTGTGGACACGATCTCATTCAGAATCCTGTCCTTTCGAAAGCCCTGCATTCTAGAATTCTACACAGTCTTGATCCCAGTACTTACCAGAATTCTGAAAACCATCCCACTCTGAAACCTGCCTTTCCAGAACCCTCAACTTGAGAATTCCACCCATTCCTGAATCCAGAATTCGAGAATTCTTTCCATTTTAAAACCGGGAATTCTAGACTTTCACCCACACAACATCTCTACACTTTCTAGAATTATGAACTCTACCCCATTAAGAAACCTGTCCATTCCAGAATGGGAAATTCTAGATTTCAGTCTAGAGGAAATTCCTGTCATTTCAAAAATCCGGAATTCTAGAGTCATGTTCCGAAGTCATTAGTTTACATTCTAAAATCCCAAACAGCATCCCATTTGACATCCACTCCTTTCTAGAATCCCGTATTCAAGGTTTCTATGCATTCAAGAATTATCACCGCTCTAGTATTTGAAACCTATTCCATTGAGAATGAGTCAATCCTGAAACACGGAATACAATTACATTCAGAATCCTGCACCCTTGAGAAACGGGAACTCAAGAATCATGTCCATGCTAGATGCTGTGCCTTCAAAACTACTGAAAATGCTGACGTCACTAGACTGTCAGTTCTAGTGTCGTGAATTCCAGATTTCAATACATAGAGCAATACTCCGCCTTTCTGCTTAAAGAAATGATCACGTTCAGAATCCTATGAATTCTAGAATCCTTGACTCCAGAATACTGTCCATTGTGGCATGCTGATTCAGAATTCTATGCCGTCAACAATCCAGTCCTTTATGATATCGTCAATTTCACTTCAATTAGAATACTACCCATTTAAGAACTCAGAATTCTACAATTCTTTAAATTCCAGTAAACTGAACTCTAGAATACTATCACTGACAGCACCGTCCCTTCTAGAGCCCAGAGTTCACCACCTCAATCACTTCTAGAATCCATTACATTCCAGGATTATGAACTGAACGCTCTCTGGAATCCTTTCGGTTCTGGAGCCTTTGGATCCAGAATCCTGTCCATTGTGTGAAGCTGAATTCTAGAATTCTACCCACGCCAGATTCCTGCCCTCTGTAAAATTCTCAACTTGACCACAATCAGAATCCTGACAATGGCAGAACCTAGAATTCAACCACCCTGTGCATTCTAAAACACTGAATTCTAGAACTCTGCCCCTGACAGCGTCCTCCGTTCTAGAACCCAGAGTTCAACACCTCAATCACTTCTAGAATCCTTTCCATTCCAGAATTATGAACTGAATGCTCTTTGGAATCCTTTCGGGTCTGGAACCTTCATTTCCTGAATCCTCTCCATTGTGAGATGCTAAATTCTAGAATTCTGCCCACCACAGATTCCTGCCCTCTGTAGAATTCTCAACTATCCCACAATGACAATCCTAACAAGGGCAGAACCTGGAATTCTACCACCCTGTGCATTCTAGAACGGTGAATTCGAGAATTCTGCCCCTCAGAGCCCTGTTCCCTCTAGAACCCAGAGTTCACAAACTCAATCACTTCTAGAAACTTTTCCATTCCAAAATTATGAACTGAACGCTCTTAGGAATCCTTTAGGTTCTGGAACACTCGGTTCCGGAATCCGGTCCATTTTGTTATGCTGAATTCTAAAAACCTGACCACGCCAGATTCTTGCCCTCTGTAGAATTCTCAACTTGACCACAAGGAGAATTCTGACAAATGTAGAACCTAGAATTCTACCACCCAGTGTATTCAAGAACACTGAATTCTAGAATTCTGCCCCTCAGAGCCCCGTCCCTCAAGAACCCAGAGTTCACAAACTCAATCACTTCTAGAATCTTTTCCATTCCAAGATTATGAACTGAACGCTCTTTAGAATCCTTTAGGATCTGGAACACTCGGTTCCGGAATCCTGTACATTGTGTGATGCTGAATTCTAGAATCCTACCCAGGCCAGAATCCTGCCCTCTGTAGAATTCTCAACTTGACCACATTGAGAATCCTAACAATATCAGAACCGAAAATTATACCAGTGTCTGCATTCCAGAACGCTGTATTCTGGAATTCTGCCAATGACAGCCTCGTCGGTTCTAGAACAGAGTTCACCACCTCAATCATTTCTAAAATCCTTTCCATTCCAGGATTATGAACTGAACGCTCTCTGGAATCCTTTCGTTTCTGGAACCTTCGGTCCCAGAATCCTCTCCATTGTGTGATGCTGAATTCTAGAATTCTGTCAACGCCAGATTCTTGTCCTCAGTGGTATTCTCAACTTGACCACAATGACAATCCTGAAAAGGGGAGAACCTCGAATTCTTCCAGTATCTGCATTCTAGAACGCTGAATTCTAGAATTCTGCCCCTCACAGCGTCATCCGTTCTAGAACCCAGAGTTCACCACCTCAATCACTTCTAGAACCCTTTCCATTCCAGCATTATGAATTGAACGCTCTCTGGAATACTTTCGTTTCTGGAACCTTCGGGTCCGGAATCCTGTCCATTCTGTGATGGTGAATTCCAGAAAGCTGCCCACGACAGATTCCTGACCTCTGTAGATTTCTCAATTTGGCCACAATGAGAATCCTGACAATATCAGAACCTACAATTATCCCCGTGTCTGCATTCTAGAATGCTAAATTTTGTAATTCTGCCAATGACAGCCCCGTCCGTTCTAGAAAACAGAGTTCACCACCTCAATCACTTCTAAAATCCTTTCCATTCCAGGATTATGAACTGAACGCTCTCTGGAATCCTTTCGTTTCTGGAACCTTCGGTCCCAGAATCCTCTCCATTGTGTGATGATGAATTCTAGAATTCTATCAAGGCCAGATTCCTGCCCTCTGTAGAATTCTCAACTTGACCACAATTACAATCCTGAAAAGGGGAGAACCTCGAATTCTTCCAGTGTCTGCATTCAAGAACGTTGAATTCTAGAATTCTGCCCCTGACAACGCCGTCCGCTCTAGAACCCAGAGTTCACCTCCTCAATCACTTCTAGATTCCTTCCCATTCCAGGATTATGAACTGAACGCTCTTTGGAATCCTTTCGGTTCTGGAACCTTCGGTACCGGAATCCTCTCTATTGTGTGATGCTGAATTCTAGAATTCTGTCAACGCCAGATTCCTGTCGTCTGTAGAATTCTCCACTTGATCACAATGACAATCCTGACAAGGGCAGAAAGTAGGATTCTTCCAGTGTATGCATTCTAGAACACTGAATTCTGGAATTCTACCAATGACATCCCCGTCCATTCTAGAACCCAGAGTTCACCACCTCAATCACTTCTAGAATACTTTCCATTCCAGGATTAAGAACTGAACGCTCTGTGGCATCCTTTCGTTTCTGGAACCTTCGATTCCGGAATCCTGTCCATTGTGTGAAGCTGAATTCTAGAATCCTGCCCACGCCAGATTCCTGCCCTCTGTAGAATTCTCAACTTGACCACAATCAGAGTCCTGACAATGGTAGAACCTAGAATTCAACCACAAAGTGCATTCTAGAGCCCTGACTTCTAGAATTCTGCCCCTGACAGCACCCTCTGTTATAGAAGCCAGAGTTCACCACCTCAATTAGTTCTAGAATCCTTTCCATTCCAGGATTATGAACTGAACGCTCTTTGGAATCCTTTCGGTTCTGGAACCTTCGGTTCCGGATTCCTCTCCATTGTGTGAAGCTGAATTCTAGATTTCTGTCAACGCCAGATTCCTGTCCTCTGTAGAATTCTCAACTTGACCACAATGACAATCCTGACAAGGACAGAACGTAGGATTCTTCCAGTGTATGCATTCTAGAACACTGAAATCTGGAATTCTGCCAATGATAGCCCCGTCCATTCTAGAACCCAGAGTTCACCACCTCAATCACTTCTAGATTCTTTCCCATTCCAGGATTATGAACTGAACGCTCTTTGGAATCCTTTTGGTTCTGGAACCTACAGTTCAGGAATCCTGTCCATTGTGTGGTGCTGAATTCTAGAAATCTGCCCACGCCACATTCCTGCACTCTGTAGAACTCTCAACTTGACCACAATCAGAATCCTGACAATGGCAGTACCTTGAATTCATCCAGTGTCTGCATTCTAGAATGCTGAATTCTAGAATTTTGCCAATGACAGCCCCGTCCGTTTTAGAACACAGAGTTCACCACCTCAATCACTTCTAAAATCCTTTCCATTCCAGGATTATGAACTGAAAACTCTTTGGAATCCTTTCGGTTCTGGAACCTTCGGTTCCAGAATCCTCTCCAATGTGTGATGTTGAATTCTAGAATTCTGTCAACGCCAGATTCCTGTCCTTGTACAATTCTCTACTTGACCACAATGACAATCCTGACAAGGGCAGAACCTAGAATTCTACCACCCTGTGCAAACTAGAATGTTGCGTTCTAGAATTCTGCCCCTCAGAGCCCCGTTTCTTCTAGAACCCAGAGATCACCACCTCAATCACTTCTAGAACCCTTCCCATTCCATGATTATGAACTGATCGCTCTCTGGAATCCTTTCGTATATCTAACCTTCAGTTCCGGAATCCTGTCCATTGTTTGATGCTGAATTCTAGAAATCTGCCCAGGCCAGATTCCTGCCCTCTGTAAAATTCTCAACTTCACCACAATCAGAATCCTGACAATGGTAGAACCTAGATTTGAACCACCCTGTGCATTCTAGAATGCTGAATTCTAGAATTCTGCCCCTGACAGCTCTGTCCGTTCTAGAACCCAGATTTCACCACTCCAATCACTTCTAGAATCCTTTCCTTTCCAGGATTATGAACTGAACGCTCTTTGGAATCCTTTCGGTTCTCGAACTTTCGGTTCCGGAACGTTCGGTTCCGGATTCGTGTCCATTGTGTGATGCTGAATTCTAGAATCCTGCCCACGCCACATTCCTACCCTCTGTAGAATTCTCAACTTGACCACAATGAGAGTCCAGACAATATGAGAACCTACAATTATACCAGTGTCTGCATTCTAGAACACTGAATTCTGGAATTCTGCCAATGAGTTCCCCCGGGGCTTAGATTGCCACCCCCATCATTTGATGGAAGGACCGGTCTCTTGTCTTACACCGGGCATCACTTTATTTTCGGTGGGATATCCCAACATCCTCTTCAATCCTCGAGGGTGTCCCAGAAACCCAGGATGTGGGGCAGGGGCCTGATCATGGAGCATGCTGCCCTTATACCACCCTAACCACGAATAAACCAATATCACTTCATTTGGGTGTGGCACTCAGCCTTTTTATTGCCCTAAAAGCACACCACACCTTGTGAGGTGGTGCCAGCATCTGGCCCATTGAAAACTGAGGATGTGCCTGAAGGCACCACAGGAGGGCTAGGAGTGATCATCACAGAGAGAGACACTGGGGACGCGTGTGAGCTAAAGGGACTCGCTGTGTGATGTGATATTCTAGGGAAGACGAGGTCATTGAGGAGTGACAGGGTCTCCGGAGGCTCTGGGATGTGTCCCATAACATCTCCTGCCCTGCCACTCTGAGTGCTGGATCTCCTATTTTCTCTGAGGGCAGGTCTATGTTAGTGCATGTATGAGGGACTGCCTTGGAATTCTGGGTGTTGTAGGTGTTTTCCTGCCTCACCTTTTACATGCCTTCCTTGAGATAAGGATTGGGACTCTTCTTCATTGTCAGGATGCTCCAGATAACCCTTGAACTGGAGGGTGATCAGCCCATCCCTCTGCCCCTGAACAGCCCGGATATCCTGGGCCAAGACATGACACCAGATAACAGGGGTGGGGCCTCTCCAAGCACCATGTCTGAGAGTGGAGGACCACAGCCCTACTTTGGGAACTTGGATCCCAAAGAACAAGGAGAATGAACACCCCAGCCACACCACCAACTCTCTGGGCACTGGAGGGAGTTCCCCAAACTTCTCTTTGACCCTCGAGGGGAAGGAGAGCCTGGCCTTGTGAGAAGGCATGCGGCAAGACAGGTTCCAGCCCTACACAGCGTTCTCTGAGACCTCCCAGAGAACCTCCCTATCGGTCTGGCACCTACCCGCTTAATCTATTTAGGGAGGGTGATACACCGTGACAGAATATGCTATCTGCCTTCCATTGCTCTGGAAGAGAAGGTGGAGGGGCATGATGGAGGTTCCCAGGGGAGCAACCCAGAGAGAGGTAGGTGGGACCAAGTGCAAGTGTGAACTAGGGGACTGTGCTGTGCAGAGTGGTGCCCAAGAAAAGACAGGGACCTGGAAGCACACAATCTGGTTTATGATGCTCTCCATTCCAGAATCCTGGTCATTCTACCGTGTCAAACACCATTCCATTTAGAATCCTTTCAGATCTAGATTCCTATATTCCAGATTTCTGTCCATGCTGTATTCTTTTCATTTCTAGTCCAAGAAGAATGCTTTCCTTTCATTTCTAATCTGAGAAAAATGCTGTCCTTTCTAGAATTCTTACTATTAGAATCCTGTCTACTCTAGAATCCTCCTGTTCCTGAATCCTGATTTCAACAATTCGCTCAGTGTTGAAAATCTCCACATTCCAGAATCCTCAGCACCCAGTATAGTGTCCTTTCTAGAATTCTGTCCCTTCCATGACCCTTCATTCTGAACTGTGAAAACCATCCCGTTTTGAATCCTGCCCATTCTAGAATTTTCTGTTCTACCATCTGGTACCTTGTGGAATCCTGTCCACTCTACTCTTCTGACCACCATCCCATTCTGAATCCTGTCCTTCTGGAATCCTCAATTCCAGAATCTGGTCCTAGATAAAATGTTATGTATTTTAGGGTCCGATCCATTCTTAACACTGAACTCCACCTAATTTAGAATCCTGTCCAGTCCATAATCCTCAATTCTTGAACTCTGTGTGTTTCCATATCCCGACTTCCAGAATGGTGACCATGTTGGATTTCTCTCCATTCTAGAATCCGGAATGTCAATCCAATGAGAATTTGTGACCCTAGGAAGCCAGAATTCTAGGATTCTCCCCGTTTTCGAATTCTGACCTTTCTAGAATCCTAAACACCATTCCTCCTCGAATCATACCTAGTCAACCTCCATTTTGACTCTTGAATCCTGGCCATTGCGGGATCTGGAACTCCAGTCCAAATAGCAATCCTGTTCATTCTAGAATACAGAATTGTAGAATCCTCTCATGCTAGAATTCTATCCTTTCTAGAATCCTGCCCACTTTAGAATTCAGAGCCTCATCACATTTACAATCCTGTTCACTAGAGATTCCTGAGTGCTAGAAGGTTGGGTTTTCCGGGATGAGGTCCTGTGAAGAATCCTGAATTTCAGGATTCTGTGCATGCCAGAATTCTGCCCATTCTGATATTCCGAACACCATCTCTTTTACCATGCTCTCCATTCCTGACTTCTGGACAGTCTACAATAATAAACAACATTTCATTTAGAATCTTTTCAGATCTAGATTTCTGTATTCCAGATTTCTGTCCATGCTGCAACACTTTCTCTTCTCATAGATGAACAGCATCCTGACTAGAATCCTACCCGTTCTAGAATCCTGATTCTACAATTATGCCTACTCCAGAATCCTTCCATTCTAGAATCCTGATTTCAAGAATACTTTTTATGCTGAGTCCCCTCCATTCTAGAATTCTATATACCAACTTTCAGTGTCCTGTCCATTCTAGAATTATGTCCCTTCCAGAATCATGCCCATGTAGTATCCTGTCTATACCTTAATCCTTCATTCGAAACTGTGAACCCACCCTGTTTCAAATCCTGACCATTCTAGAATTTTCCGTTTCAGAACTAGGCACCTTGTGGAATTCTGCCCACTCTACTATTCTGACAACCATTTTGTTCTGAATCCTGTCTCTTCTGGAATCCTGAATTCCAGAATCTTGTCCTTGATAGAATCCCATGCATGTTAGTGTCATATCCATTTTTGAACTCTGAACACCACCCAGTTAATAATCTTGTCCATCCCAGAATCCTCAATTTTTTAACTCTGTGCAATTTTGCATCCGATCCCAAATGTTGCACATTTTGCATTTCTGTCCATACTAGAATACTAAATGACAATCCAATGAGAATCTGTGTCCTCAGGAAGCTAGATTTCAAGGATTTACACCATCATCGAATTCTGAAATTTCTAGAATCCTAAATACAATCCCTCCTTGAATCGCGTCCAGTCAACATCCATACCAGCTCTTGGATCCTGACCATTCTGGAATCTGGAACACCAGTCCAATTGGATCATGTCCAATCTAGAACAGATTTCCAGAATCCTGTCCATGCTAGGGTTCTATCCATTCTAGAATCCTGTCTATATTAGAATTCTGAGTAGCATCACATTCATAATCCTGCCCACTTGAGATTCCTGGGTGCTAGAAGATTTCGCTTGCCAGAATGACGTACTGTGAAGAATCTTGAATTTCAGGATTCTGTGCATGCTAGAATTCTAACCATTTTGATATCTACCCATTTTGATATCATCAGCAACATTCCTTTTACGATGCTCTCCATTCCAGAATTCTGGCCATTCTACCATGTTAAACACCATTCCATTTAGAACGCTTTCAGGCCTAGATTCCTGTTTTCCAGATTTCTCTGCATCCTGCAATTCTTTCCCTTCTCACAGACGGACAACATCCCAGTCAGAATACTGCCTGTTCTAGAATCCTAATTCTACAGTCATGTCTCCTCTAGAATCCTTATTCTCGAATCCTGATTTCAAGTATACTCTCTATGCTGAAAACTTCCCCATTCTAGAATTCTGAAATACCTACCATTCAATATCCTGTCCATTCTAGAATTCCGTCCCTTCCAGAATCGTGCCCATGTAGAGCCCTGTATATTCCATAATCCTTCATTTTGAACCATGAACACCACCCTGTTTCAAAACCTGACCCTTCCAGAATTTTCAGTTCCAGAATTCGGCACCTTGTGGAATTCCGTCCACTCTACAATTCCCAACAGCATCCCATTCTGTATCCTGTCCCTTTATGGAATCCTGAATTCCAGATTCTCATCCTTGATAGAATTCTATGCATTTTAGTGTTGTATCCATTCCTGAACACTGGACACCACCCAGTTTAGAATCGTGTCCATCCTAGAATCCTCAGTTTTTGAACTCTGTGCATTTTTGCTTCCTGACTTCCAGAATTGTGGCCACGTTGGAATTCTCTCCATTCTAGAATCGTGAATGACAATCCAATGAAATCCGTGCCCCCAGGAATCCAGAATTCTGGGATTGTCCCCATTGTCCAATTTGGACTTTCCTGGAACCTGACCACCATTCCTCCTTAAATCGTGTCCCGGACACATCCATGTTGATTTTGAATCCTGACCATTCTTGAATCTTGAACTGCAGTCCGATTGGAATAATGTCCATTTTAAATACAGAATTATGTAACCTGTCCATGCTTGAAATGTATCCATTCTAGAGTCCTTTACGTTTTAGATTTCTGAACAGCATCGCATTTACAATCCTTTCCCTTGAGATTCCTGAATGAACTAAGGCTGTACTTGCCCGAATGCTGTCCTGTTAAGAATCCTGAATTTCAGAATTCTGTCCATTCTAATATCCAGAGCACTATCCTTTTTAGGATCCTTTCCATTCCTGATTCCTGGGCATTGTACAATAATAAACACTATTCTGATTAGAATCTTCTCAGATATAGATTCTTTAATTCTAGATCTCAGTCTATGCTGCAGTTCTTTCCCTTCTGGTCGACGGACACCATTCGGATTAGAATCCTGTCCTTTCTGGAATCCTGATTTCTAAAATTCTATCCATTCTAGAATCCTTCCTTTCCAAAATTGTGATTTCAAGGATACTCTCCATGAAGGATATCTCCCAATTCCAGGGACTGGAAAGCCCTTCCACTCAGTATCCTGTCCATTCTAGAATTCTGTCCATTCAATCATACTTCAGTTTGAATCATCAACTCCATCCTGTTTTGAATTCTGTCCGTTCTAGAATTTTCAGTTCTGCAGTTTGGTTCCTTGAGGAATACTTTCCTCTCTAGTATTCTGACCACCATCCCCTTCTGAATCCCATCCGTTCTAGAATCCTGAATTCCAGAATTTTGTCCTTCATATAATTCTATGCTTTCCAGTGTCTTTTTTTATTCTAGAATACTGAACATCACTGAAGTTAGAATCCTGTCCAGTCTGGAATCCTCAATTCTGGAATTATGTGCACTTTAGTATCCTGACTTCCAGAATTGTGTCCATGTTGGAGTTCTCTCCATTCTAGAATCATGAATCCCAATCCATTGAGGATCTTTCCACCCAGGAATGCAGAATTCTAGGATTCTTCCCATGGTTGAATTCTGTCCTTTCTAGAATACTGTATACCCTTCCTCTTTCAACCGTGTCCAGTCAACATTCATGTCCCTTCTTGAATCCCTTCCATTCTAGAATCTGGAACACCATTCCAGTTGGAATCCTGTCCATTCTAGAAATCAGAATTCCAGAATCCTGTCCATGCTAGAATTCTATCCATTCTAGAATTCTGTCCGTTTTAGAATTCTGAGCAGCATCACATTTACAATCCTGTGTACTCGAAATCCTGAATGCAAGAAGGTTGCAAATTCCCGAATGCATCCTGTCAAGAATCCTGAATTTCATGATTCTATCCTTGGTATAAGGTTGTCCATTCTGATATTCTTTATGCCATCCTATTTAGAATCCTGTCCATTCTTGAATTCTCATTTCTTGAATTCTGTCTGTTCTTGAGTACTCTCCTTTCTAGTATTCTGATCACCCTCACACATAGAATCCTTTCCATTCTAGAATCCTGACTTCTGGAATCTTGCCCTTGATAGAATTATATCCATTCTAGATTCCCTTCCATTCTTGAACACTGAACACCACCCATTTTGGAATCCTGTCCAGGGTAGACTCCTCTATTCTAGAATCCTGTGCGTTTTAGAACCCTTACTTCCAGGATAGTATCCATGTTGGAATTCTCTCCCTTCTAGAATCCTGAATCCCAACCCAATGAGAGTCTGTCTACCAGGAAGCCAGAATTCTAGGATTCTTTACATTGTTGAATACTCTCTTTCTTGAATCCTGAACACCATTCCTCTTTGAATCGTGTCCAGTCAACAACCATGTCCATTCTTGAATCCTCTCCATTCTACAATCCTTAATTCTAAATCTCTGTCTCTTCTAGAACCTATTCCTTTTAGAATCCTGAACCGCATCTGGTTTAGGATGCTTTGAGTCTCAAAATATGAATTCAAGTATTCTGTCCATGCTTGAATTATCTCCATTCTAGAATAGAGAACAGAATTCCACTCGTATCCTGCCTATTCTAGAATACTGAGTCACAATATCCTGTCCATTCTGGAGTTTTGTCAATTCCATATCTTGCCCATTCTAGAATTGAAAACCATTCCATTTAGAATCCTGTCCATCCTTGAATCCTGAACTCAAGAATTCTGTCCTTGTTGGACTTTTCTCCATTATAGAATCCTGAACACCATTCTATTCACTTTCCTTTCCATTCTAGAATACTGAGTTGCAGAATTCTGTCCACTCTGAAATCTTGTCGATTCCATACCCAGTTCATTCTAGACTGGAACACCATTCCATTTAGAATCCTGTCCATTTTGATATTCTGAATTCAAGATTCCTGTCCATGCTGCATTTCTCTCTATTCTAGAATCCTGAACACCATCCCATTAAATCCTGTCCAATTCTAGGGTCCCGAACTCTAGAATTTTCCTGCTCTGTAATCCTGTCCATTCCAGTATTCTGAACACCATCCCATTCAGAATCCTGTCCATTCTAATATCCTGAATTCCACAATCTAGCCCTTGCTAGATTTCTATCCTTTCTAGGGTACTGTCCGTGATAGAATTTTGAACACTCTCCCATTTTGAATCCTGTCCATTCTTGAATCCTGAATTCCAGAATTCTCTCCATGCTGGAATTCTCTCCATTCTCGAATCCTAAACACCATTCTGTTTATAATCTGCCCACTCTTGAAGCCTGCACTGAAACTAACATTCACCCTCACAGTACATTTATCATAACATTGATATTATCTTCATCTAAATCATCACCATCTACCTAAATATCACCTTTGCTGCTACTGTAACTTTTCTCTAAACCCTTGCCCTAGTGTGATCTTAACCCTAATCCTAATCCTAAGCATTACCATAAGCATAACTTTAAACTTAATATTAAGTTTATATCTGAACTTCAATCTAATTTTATCCTTACCTGAAACCCAACCCAAACCAAACTCTAACACTAACCCTTACTTAAACCCAACCGAAGCCCAACTCTTACACACTAAGCTGCACCCTCACTCTCACTCTTTTCTCAGCTTATCACCCTAAGCCTCTGTGTCCCTCACACCTTAATCCTAACCTTAAATTCAACCCTAATTTGAGCATTAACTCTTACTCTTAAACACACTCAAACTCTGCCCTGGCTGAGTGGTTCAGTTGGTTGGAGTCTGTCCTGCACTCCAAAAGGTTGTATATTTGATTTCAGGCCAGTACACATACCGAGGTTGCAGGTTCAATCTCCAGTTGCGGTTCATACTGGAGGCAATGAATCAATGTTTCTCTCAGGCATCAATTTTTTTCTCTCTCTCGCTTCTCAAAATCTATGAAAATATATCCCTAAGTAATGAAAAACAAGCCCCAAACCCTAAACCTAGCACTAAGTCTAATTCTAATTATGCTTAACCCTAAATTGAAATCTATTTATAATCTTATCCAGAAAGCTAACCATTATTCTAACCACACCCCTCAACCCAAAAACTAACCCTGACACCAACACTAAACAAAATTCTAGTTCAAACATAACTGTAAATTAACTCTAAAACACACTCTAAAATAAACCAGAACCTAACCCTCACAGGCAGCTTAAGACTAAACCTGAACTCAATGTCATCTTCACCCTCAGCCTCACCTTCACTGTCAACCTAAGTTTCACCTTAAACCACACACTGACCTTAATACTAACACTAATTACCCCTAATCCCAACCTTAACCCTAACGGTAACACTCACCTAACTTTTACTGTAACACAAACTGAACACTACCGGTGACCTTAACTACAAGCCTGAATCTAAATACTAACACTAATCCTAGGAATTTTCTAAACTCTAATTCAATCTCTCATTTTAATTCCAAACAACACTACCATATCCCTCAATTTTACATTTACTCTCATGCTTACAAATAAACCTTCACTCTGACCATCAAACAATCCTCACCTTTACCTGAACACTAAACTTAATTCTGAAACAGACTCTAACTAAAACACTAACTTTATCCCTAACTTAAAGCCTAACCCTAACCCAAATCCAAACCCTAAACCTAAAGCCTACCCTAACTTTAATAGTAAACCTAAACCTGTCCATAACACTAAACCTAACTCTAAACTTAACCCTTACACTGAACCTAAATATAACTCTAATTCCACTTAAAGCTAATCCTAACCCTTGGTTAAAAAACTCATGCTCACCATCAACCTCAACCTCACTCTCTCCTCACTGTAATCATGCCCCTAAGCTTCACACAACTTTTCACTCTAACCCTAAACATAACCCATTTTTAACCCTAACAACCCCAAATGACCATGAACCTCAATCTGACCCTAAATACATCTTTAATACTAACTCTAATTTTAATCCTAAACCTAACACTAAATTTATACCTGAGTCTTAAAAAAAAAAATCCTATTTTATCACTAAATCTAATTTGATGCTAACAATCAACTTAAATCTTCACTAAACACTAATCCTAACACTAGCTTTAACACTAACACCCTAATCCTAATATGAACTTAATCCTCATCCTTAGCTTATACCTAACTCTCAAATTAATCTGCACCCTCACTTCACCCTCACTCTTACACTAACATTAAACTTAACCTCATTTTTACTTTAAGTTTTACATATATGTGTACACAACCTTAAGCCACAGAGTCGGCAATTCTCCTAAGCATATACCCAATTTTTAAAAGTACTGCATTCACCAGAGACAAGAACCTGAATGTCCATATGAACATTTGCAATAACCAGATTATCCCAGAATTCTATCAACACAAAATGGATAAAGAAATGATGGTATAGTAATAAAATGGAATACCACACAGCAGTGAGAATTTTGAACTAAGCTCTACACAGTAAACATGAACACATTATATTTAATTACATATTGTATATTACATATTATAATATGTATTAAATAATGTGTAATAATGGAGGCCAGACACTAGTAAATATATACATAATTATTGTAAACATTTCAAAAACAGGTAAAATTAATCTCTAGTCAGATATTGGTCACCATTTAAAAGAACATATTGCTGAGGGTGGCCAGAGGAGATTCTGGGAGGCTGCTAATATTGTGTTTGTTGATGTGAGTACTGATTACACAGATTTGTGCACATTGTGCAAATTAATTGATTTATACATTTAAAAAAATTTTTATCTCACAATTACTTTTATACTCATCCTAATTCTAACTTTAACCCTGACCCTGATCCTAACTCTAACACTCACCTTCAACAAGATGAGCTAACCTTCAAACTCACCCCAACTTAAATTTAACACAAATTCTAATCCTAACTTTAAACTTAAACTCACCCCTAAACTTAATTTTAGCCATAATGCACACATTTATTTTATCACTCAATTTCACAATCACCTTCAAATTCAAACTCACTCACACCTTAACTTTACCCTAAATGTTATCCTAATGATAACCCTAATGGTAACACTAATCATAACACTTAACTTCAAACAAAACCTCACATTCTAATGCTAACCAAACTGAAACTCTTAATCTAACTACAATTCTAACACTAACCCTAAACTTACCTGAAACTAAAATTTAAATTTAACCTTAACCCTAATGCTCGTTTTTACCCTTACCTCAGGCTTATGTTTCATTAACCGAACCCTAATCCTAACCTTCAACTTCATCCTCACCCTGACCTTACACAAACCCTAACACGGGAAAATGATTCATCATTTTAGAAAGAGAGTTTGTATTTAGGAACCACAGTCTCTGCTACTAAGCCTTTCCAAACCTCACTTGGTATGAGTTCAGCTTAGCCCATTCCGACACCACAGGATAGTGAACCGAATGTTAACATCCATTCAGATTGAACTGAATGCTCATCTATTCTTACCCTCCTGAAGATAGAAGTAGAGATAACATCAATCAAAGTGTAAAGCAGTACTTAATTTTAGGTGTCATATGAAGCTAACACTTACACCTGACACTTCCAAGACACCTGTCTGTCTACTGACATTCTCATCTGTGTAGCTGAGCAGTGCTTCTTTTGTCCTCCATTCTCAATCCAATGCTCTCATACTGGACAAATGTGAACTAAAAGTCTTTAGCAGGACTTGACCCTTGATTGCCAGTATTTTCCTTGAGACTGTCAAACAGCTTTCAAATGTACTCCTTTTATCATCACTACATGCAGAATGATGGATCCCAAAATGAGGAGAGTTTCTATTTAGGAACCGTAGACTCTGCTGGTAAGCGTCCCCCAAATCACTCATTGAATGAATTCGGCATTAGCATGTTCAGACACTGCACTGGAGCTTTCAGAGAATGAAAAGCAGGCTGATAAATGATTACCAGACTCTTCAAGATACAGTAGTTTATTCATAAGCTTCAGCTACATCCTTTTCCAAGAGTTTGAATTCAGTTGATTTGCATTTCTTGGCTAAAATGTGTTTCTCTGTGAGAAACAATACTTTGCTGAGTGCGGTGGAGGAAATGTGACCTTCCCAAAGATATCGATCTCTATGTCACTGTCCATGGTAGAGTTGTAGCACCCATCAATTCCCATCAGCAGTGCAGAGGAATTGAAGTAATTACTTTTTGTCCCAGACGAGCAGGTGTTCTTCATTTATGAAAAGATTGGGTTTTTTAATTTTTTAGAGAAAGTGGAAAGGGGGAGAAAGAGACAGGGAGAAACATCAATGTGTGGTTGCTTCTTGCGTACCCCCACCTGGAGACCTGACCCGCAACCCAGACATGTACCCTGACTGACAATTGAATTGAATCAAGGGGTTTACTTCAGTTAATTGACATTTCTTGGTCCCCAATGCCTTTCTCTGTGTGAAACCATACATTGCTGAATACGGTGGAGGAAATGCGTCTTTCACAGGGATGTCATTCTATATGACGTACTTATTAGTTGCAGAGGTGTAGCACACATTGATTCTCAAAAGCGGTGTGGGGGAATTTAAGTTTTACATGTTGACCTTGAGTAACACAGGTTAACTGGCTTTGCCATGCAAGAGTGAAGAGACCTGAGCTACACCTAGCTTCCTTCAAAAGAAACATCAAATTCTACCCTTCTCACTAGAACTAACAACTTGAACACAGACATCTACAAAACCTTGGGCCAAACTTTAACACTTATCAATGCACAACTGTCTGTCTCTGCCAGGATATTCACCCCAATGTTTACGTCCATTCAAGCTGAAGTGAGTTCTCATCTCTATTTCCCTTCATCTTTTTTATTTATTTTTAAGTTATTTTAATTTTTATCTTTAGTTTTTGGTATATTTTATTAAGTATGCTACTACAATTGCCCCATTCCCCCCCCATTATCTCCTATGCCCTGTCCCCATCCTGTCATCCCCACACCTTTTAGTTCATGTCCATGGACTGTACATAGCAGACTATATGTGGAATCAAGTGAACAAAATAAACAAGCAATCAAAATAGAACCAGCAACATTTAAATGAAAAACAAACTGACAGTAACCAGAGGGGAAGAGGGAGGGGGATGACAGGGGAAATGGAGGGGAAGGATCAACAAGGAACATGCATAAAGAACCATTCACAAAACCAAATGGGGGGAGGTGGGAGGGGGAGGGGGGAGGTGTGGAGGGTTAGGGTTGGGGAAAGTGGTGGTGGGAAAATGTTGAAGTGGGGATGATGGGATGGAGTGCAGGGTGGAGGGGATAGGGGAGAAAAAAATGAGACAACTGTAATAGCAGTAAATAAACAGAACTAGTAAATAGTCAATAAAATAAACAGAAAAATGGTCTGGGTTTTACTAATATGGTCTTAAGAAAGTAATACCACACTGGGCCACATTATTAGATCTTTAAATATTAAGGTATTTTAAAAATATTATTATCTATGCCATATAACCTTCTATGGTATCCTATTATACTTAGAATCAGAGCTTTTGCCTCAAGTGTGCCCTGCATGTTTGGAAGCCTCCACAATGTCTCTAGGTAGATCCTGTCTGCTGATACGTGCATTGTTGTGTCACCAGTATGTTGTTACAAACTAGTTCCTCAACAACAAAATATGGTGAAAGCGATGAGAGTCATGTACAATTTTCTCAAAAATGCTATATTGCTTTCCTTTTATTTGTTTTTGAGTTTTCTCTCTTTTTCCATACCTATTTCGTCTTTCTCCTATACTCTTACAGTCTCTTTTTGTGCTATATATCTCTGTGAAATTATGTTTCTACAGGCATCTATTGTGTGGGAGCCAAGGTGCTGCCAAATATTTTATGAAGTAATAGGAAGCCACCAGAAAAAGAATTATTAGGCTTAACAATAGTTTACATAGATCAAAAGAACCAGTGTGGGTGCATACACTGTGCTTGTTGTATATAAGTGTTCAACAGTATTTACATATTGTGTGGGGTTTGAGCCACTGTAAGGTGTAAATATGGCCTCTGTGATGTTTCAAAGTTGTGTTCATTATGAGGGATTTAGTTAAAAAAATTTAATGTACCGCTTTTTGTCATATTGTATATAATAAACAGTGCATGGGATATGTGAGACACAGAAGGTGAGAAGCCTTCAGAAGGAAGCATTAGGGCCTATAAACAAAGATACGTCCTAGGTGAGAAGCGGGAAAGAGTTGGTTAGACAATAAACCCAGTTTTGGAGAGCTGGGTGCTACAGTGTCCAATGTGTCTCACTTGAGCATCTTCTCAGGATGTCTCACCTGATGAAGGTCAGTCTTCAGACAGAATAAATGGGCTCCAGCACTGGTATTCACGCATACTGGTGATTTCAGGTTCTAAGGTTTTGAAGAAAAAGGAGGTGAGTGAGAAGACTTATAAGGAAAGGAAAAGCCTGGGATCAAGTGAACAGGGATGTTGTTAGTTGGAATTTAAGGATACACTGGAGGTGCTGTTACAAGTTGGAAGGCAGAGAGATATGGGTGGAACTAGTGTCAGTTGGATGACAGGGAGACGTGTGCAGGGCTGGAGTCAGTTGAACATCAAAACTGGTGTGTGGGCTTGGTGTCAGTTTGAAAGCAAAGACAGGTGGGCAGGAACACTATCAGTCTGGAGACAGGGGAGATATGGTGCTGCTGTCAGTATGAAGGCAGTGGAAGTTGTTTGAAGTTTGAATAAGTTAGAAGGAAAAATAACATCAGTGGAATTGGCTTAGCAGGCAGTCCAGGAAAGGTGTGCATGTCTGACATCAATTCAATTTTGTTTATGCTTTATGTGTTGAGAGAACGGCCCAGATTTAGGTTTGGCATGCATGTTTTCTGTTTTTCAAGAACACTTGTTGTCAATATTCCAGTGAATACTTTCACCTCTTTTCTCATAAATGAAATGACCATATGAACGAGGGTTTATTTCAGGGTTCTCTATTCTGTTCCATTGTTCTGGGTCTTTTTTGTGCCAATAGCTTACTGTTTTGATTATTATAACTTTGTAGCATAGTTTGAGGCCGTGTAAAGTAATAACTTCAACTTTATTTTTTTTTCTTAAGTCTGCTTTAGAAATCTGGGATCTATTGTGGATCCAAATAAAATTTAGGATTTTTTTTTCAGTTCTGAAAAAACAACATTTCTGTTTTGATAAGAATTTTATTGGGCCTGTAAATTGCTTTGGAAAGTATGGTAATTTTAACAATTTGGTCTTTTCAATCATTTCACACAATTTATTCTTTCATTTTCTCTTCTCTATAAATTTTCTCAATGTCTTAAAATTTTGAGAGTACATTTCTCTTACCACTTTGGGTACTTTAATTGTTAAGTATTTAATTTTTTCCATGCAATTAGAAATGGAATTATTTCACTTATTTTTTCTCTTTGTTATTAGTGTACACAAATGTGACAGATATCTAGATATTAATTTTGTAAGTTACTCATTTACTAAATTCTGTTATTAAATCTATTGAAAATGGTGGTGAGAGTGGGCATTTTTGTCTGTTTTTTTTTTAATAGTACATATATGTTCATTGTCTGAATACTACCTTACAATGTGAGATCCTTGAGGATATGGGCTTAAATATTTGTGCCATTTTCCCAAATATTTAGAACAGGGTCTTTTTTTTTTTATCTTCTTAAAAGAAAACCTTTCATTTTCCCACAATTGAATATAATGTTAGTTGTGCAGTTGTTCTATATAGCCTTTATCAACCTCAGGTAAATTCCTATTATTAGCATTTTATTTAAGGGTCTACACCATGTGTGGATATTGAATTTTGTCCAGTGTTTTTCTGAATATTTTGTATAATTATATGATTGTTATCTTTGATTTTGTTCATTTGATGCATTACAATTATTTTTGGGATGTTCAACCACTCTTGCATTCCTGGCCTAGTTTTCTATTTATCATAATCTACAATTATTTTACTATATTGTTAAATTACTTTTGCTACTATTTTTTGAGAATCCTGGAATCTATGTTAATCAGTAGTATTAACCTGCAATTCTCTTTCTTTTTAGTGTCTTTGTCTATTTTTGGTTTCAGAGTAATACTGAACTTGTAAGACGATTTTGTATTTTTTTCAATTTGTAGAGACTTTTGAGAATAGTATCAATTATTTTTAAATCATGAATAGAATTCACCTGTAATAACATATATTCTTGTGCTTTTATCTGTTGGAAATTATGATTAATGCTTCAGTTTTATTGCTAGTAACTGGTCTATTAAAAAAATCTCTGCTTCTTCCTGGTTTAGCCCTGCAAGGTTGTATTTTATTTAAATTTATCCATTTTTCTAAGTTCTCAAATTATTGGGATATAATGGCCCAAAACATTCTTTCATGATTCTTTGTTATATCTGTGGTGTTGCTCATAGTTTATCTTCTTTAGTTTCTGATTTTATGTATTTGTGTTCTATTTCTTTTTGCTTGATTAGTCTTACTAAGTGTTGGCCAATTACATTTATTGTTTAAAATAATATCTCAGTTTTATTACCCTTTTCTACAGTTTTCCTATTTCATTTATTACTGTGCTAATTTTTATTGTATTTTTCCTTCTTCCTTTTTCTTGTATTTATTCTTCTTGTTCTGGTTTCTTACTGGTAAGTTTAAATAGTTTCACTGCAAGTATTTTTGCCCTTCTGGTAGGCTTGTATAGTTGTAAAGGCCTTTTTATAACTGTTTTTACTGCATCTCGATTTAGTAATGTTGTCATTTTCACTTGTCTCAAGTTATTTCTTGTTTTTTCCTTTCCCCTCTGATGTATTGGTTGTTTAGAAGCAGGATTTTTAATCTTCACATAATTATTTTGAAGTTTGTTTATTTATTAGGTATAACTGAATTTTAGTTACCATTGTGGTGAGAGGGTAACATTTATATAATTTCAAATTTCTTGAATTTTTTGAGGCTTCTTTGATGGTTAAGCTAATGGTCACAGGCACCAAAGTAGAGCAACCACCTGCAGTGAGAACAAAAGAAGATGACACAAATTAGGACAGACTTGGAGCAAATCCAGGATTCTGTCAGGTCTTCCTCACCCACAAACTAATGCTATAAAATTAAAACTATGTTCTGTGAAAACATGAGATTTTTCTTCTGGACACAAACATCACTCCCTTTTTTGTATGGACCTGTCATGCTTCCTTCTAGTCAGCATTTGAAAAATGCCAATGATGAAGCAAAGGCTATGAAAATACCACAAGTGACAAATAGGAAAGAGACTTCAAGTGTCTTCTATGACTGTCTGACCTTCTTACTGAAGCTGAAGTTAACATATTTTTCTGCACCCTTCACTGAGTTATGCAAGTTGTCTCAGAATATGCCTGCATTAGCAGGTGTATCATATATAGAGTTACATGAATGAAGTGCATTCAAAATCATATAAAAATATGAGTGGGTCTTGGGATTTTTGCTGCCTTCAAAATTCCCAAACTGGCCGCCCCAAAAAACAAACCAGGTCCACATAAAAAACATCACAAACTCTGAAGTTTGCTTTTCATGTACTTTCTAAAACTAGAATGGCCACAGGCCTGGGAGACAAAGGGCAAAGTGCTTTTTATGTGGACAGAAAATTCATAAAATTGAACAACCATAAGAGGTCCAGCTGTACATTTTGCAGGACCAAAAACCGGGGGGAAACCTACCATGGCTAACCCACTTAATTCATCTAAAATCATACAAGGTTTATTTTCTACCACTCACTTTTCGGAGAGTCTCATATAGATGTTGGAATATTCCCATGACATAAACTGGATGTTAGCAGAGTCACCTTGAGCTGAGGAGGTGGTCTGATCCCACCTTCTGAAAAGCTGGTCCACAATGTGTCAGGTGATGTTGAATGCCAGAGAAGTGAACAGGCAGGTAGTCATGTAAGTGATGGTTCTACATTGGAAGGCTGGTGCTGTAGACACTATGGAACACTTTTCACTGTTATGTGTTCTATAGGACCCTTAAGGTTAAGGTCTCATCCAAGAAAGCTCCAATGTCCCTCCCTACTTTCTCCAAACTTTATTCATTACCACACTTAATACGATTGTTTATTTAAAAAGGGAGGATAAGACTAAGCTATTCTACAGGTGTCTCTACAATGTGTCCCCTCAAATACCAAAACTTTGTAGGTCAGCAATTGGGGCCTCACTTGTTTTCATGATGTCCCATAAGGGAGGACGTTTGCCACAGTGAAGCAATCTTACAATGCCATTGGGGCTCCACATAATTCAACTTGATTCAGCTCTTATGATATGTTAACTTTTGTCCCAAAAGGTTTACTGACAAATGGGGCTGCAGATAGAAAGATACGCATATGAATTTTTTATATTTTATAGTTATGACTTGATTCCAAACTGACTAGGCTGTAGCTGTCACATCATCATGAACTCTCTCTGATGGTTGCTACTTTCTTGCATCCAGCCTGACTTTGAATTTATCATTCTTTTAAATTTATACCACTCTTGCGTTCAGGTCACCCAATGCTATCATATTGGCCATTGATGAGCACTTGTTTTAATAATACTTTGAGTCACCTGTCAGGTGTTTACCAGCAAAACTGATTTCTTCTTGAGTCATCATACAGATTCTTTCCTTGGAATGGGCTATCTCTCTTGCGGAAGCCATCAAGCATTTGCCATTTGTATACGGTTGAAATCGTCATAATGAGATTTATTAAAATTCAAATTAAAGTAAAACAAAAAAAATCAACATCTTTAGTTGAGATCAAGAAGAGTCTCATTGTGTGTGTTGTTTCTGGACACTGTGTCCAAATTAGAAAGAAAGAACATTCTCCCAATTTTCCCCTCCCTGTCAGAGTTATCTCAACTCTCAGAGCTTTAACAAAATGTGGTTCATCCAAACTTCAGGAGTTTTTCAGTTCGGGCTTGTAGGTCCTTGACCAACAAATTTAAATCATTAGACCTATCTTTTCTTTTTCTATAATCTGTAAGCTTTTCTTTTCTTATTTCTATAATCAGATTTTTTTGTTGTTGTTCCAGACTGAGACAAGGTCCTTTATACAGAGTACTCATAAAGGGAAGTCAATTGTTCCTCAGCTAACAAAATGCCTTGAAAACAATAATTGAATGATTTTCCCCACCACCGAACTCAAACTGTACATTTATAGCTTAGACTTTTTTTCACCTTGCACGCAGCTGTCCCTCCAAATACATCACTGAAGTGCTGACTATTTCTGGGTGAGATCAAGATGTTTATTCTTCTGGTTGTTAATTGTGTTGTCTGTATGTTTTCTTACTATAAAATAAAAGACACATTTCCCATTTTCACCAATAACTTTATTGATTTGGACATTTTGAGCATGTCCTATCTCCTGTGTGGTACATAACATTGATTCTTCTCAGTTAATGTCTCAGTTTGATCACCATCAATTTCAGCTGGTCTACCAGACCATGGAGCATCATCCAGGGTGAAATCTCCAGCACATAACTCCAAAAATTTTTCTTTTGACACGTCTGATCAGTCACAGAAATTTCTCCATACAGTACATTATTTCTTCGTCTTTTTTTGCCTTTTAGTTGAGTTTTTATCTTCTTGAAGTAACAAAGCATGTATGCCAAAATGTTGCATATTTTCTTCCATCTTCAGTATTAAAATGGCTACAAAAATTCATACTTTTAAAAAATGCATGCTGATATGAGAGCTGTCATAATACAATCTAAGAAAATGGTTTAAGATGAAGTTAAAGGGAGCTATACAGTACTCCAACCATCTTATGGAAAACAAAACAAAACAAAACCCTTTCTGGCTAACCCAATATGTCCCTTTCTATATCAATTATTATAATTTTTGTATATTTTATTGATTATGCTATTACAGTTGTCCCATTGTTTCCCTCCCCTGGATCCCCTCCACCCTGCACCCCTTCCAATCATCCCCGCACCACTTAGTTCATGTTTATGGGCTGTACATATCAGTTCTTTGGCTTCTCAAATTCCTATACTATTCTTAGCCTCCCCGGTCTCTTTTTATGGTCAACATTTTCCCACCACCACTTTCCCCAGCCTTGCCCTTCCCCACCTCACACCTTCAATCCTTCCCCCATTTGGCTCTGTTGATGGGTCCTTTATGTATGTTCCTTGATGGCCCTCCCCCTCCTTTTCCCAGTTATCACCCTCCCTCCTCCTTTCTGTGTACTGTCAGTTTGTTCTTTATTTCAATTTTGCTGGTTATATTTTGCTTGCTTTTTTATTTTGTTGATTAGGTTCCACTTACAGGGGAGATCATACGGTATCTGCCTTTCACCGCCTGGCTTATTTCACTTAGCATAATGCTCTCAAGTTCCTTCCATGCTGCCGTGAAGGGTAATAGCCCTTTCATTCTTTCTGCTGTGTAATTTCCATCATGTAAATGTACCACAGTTTTTTGATCCACTCATTTACTGTTGGGCACTTACGTTGCTTCCAATCCTTGGCTATTGTAAATTGTGCTGCTATGAACTTCGGGGTACATAGGTTCTTTTGAATTGGTGTTTCCCAGTTTTAGTATATAATTTCAAGCAGTGTAATAGCTGGGTCAAAAGAGAGTTCCATTTTTAGGTTTTTAATGGAAATTCCATACTGTTTTCCACAGTGGCTGCTTCGGTCTGCATTCCCACAACAATCTGCTAGGGTTACCTTTTCTCCACATCCTCGCCAGCACTGTTGTTTGTTGATTTGTTTATGATAGCCATTCTGACTGGTGTGAAGTGGTATCTCATTGTGGTTTTAATTGCCATCTCTCTGATGGCTAGTGATGCTGAGCATCCTTTCATATGTCTCTGGGACTTGCGTATGTCCTCCTTGGAGAAGTGTCTACTCAGGTCCCTTGCCCATTTTTTTAATTGGATTGTTTGTCTTCTTGGAGTGGAATCATTTGTGTTCTTTATACATTTTGGAGGAGATGAAACCCTTGTCAGAGTTATCATTGGCAAATGGCATATTTTCCCATATGGTTGGTTCCCTTTTCATTTTTCTGATGTTTTCTTTAGCCATGCAGAAGTTACTTATTTTGATGAACTCCCATTTGGTTATTTTTTATGTCCCTTGCTCTAGAGGACATATCGGTGAAAATATTGCTCTATGACATATCTTAGATTTTCTTGCCTATGTTTTCCTCTAGGAATTTCATGGTGTCATTATTTATATTTAAGTCTTTTATTCTTGAGTTTATTTTTGTATGTGGTTTAAATTAGTGGCCAAATATCTTTGTGCGTGCGTGTGTGTGTGTGTGTGTGTGTGTGTGTGTGTGTGTAGCTGTCCAGACGTCCTGACACCATTTATTGAAGAGGTTATTTTTACTCCATTTTATGCTTCTGCCCCCTTTGTCAAATAGTAATTGACCATAGAGACTTGGGTTTATTTCTGGTCTCTCTGCTCTGTTCCATTGATCTATGTGTCTGTACTTTTGCCAGTACCAGACTGTTTTCATTACAATGTCCTTATGATACAATTTGATGTCAGACATTGTGATCCCTCCTACTTTGTTCTTTCTAGAAATTGCCACAGCTATCCTGGGTCACTTAGTTTTCCATATACATTTTTGAAATGCTTGTTCTATATCTGTGAAATATGCCATTGGTATTTTAACAGGGATTGTGTTGAATCTATAAATTGCTTTGGGTAGTATGGCTATTTTGGTGATGTAAATGCTTCCGACCCATGAATATGGTATATGCTTCCATTTATTTGCGTCTTCCTTAATTTCTTTCATCAGTGTGGTATACTTTTCTGAGTACAGGTGTTTTACCTCCATGGTTAAGTTTATTCCTTGGTACTTTATTTTTCTTGTTGCTATAGTAAATGGGAATTTCCCCCTGATTTCTGATTCTGATATTTCATCATTGGTGTAAAAAATCTTTGGTTTCTGAATATTGACATTGTATCCTGATGTTCTGCCAAATTTACTTATTAGGTTGAGTAGTTTTTTGGTGGAGTCAATAGGGTTTTTCCATGTACGCTATCATGTCTTCTGCTAACAATGGCAGTTTTAATTCCTCCTTTCCAATTTGGATGTCTTCCATTTCTTTTTCTTGTCTGATGCCTGTTGCTGAGATTTGCAATACTGTGTTAAATAGGAGTGGTGAAAGCAGACATCCTGGTCATATTCCAGATCTCAGTGGGAAAGCTTTTAGTTTTTGCCTGTTCAGTATAATGTTAAATGTAGGTTTCTCATATATAGCTTTTAATATGTTGAGGTATGCCCCCTTTATTCCCACTTTGCTGAGTGTTTTCATCATAAATGAGTGTTGTACCTTATCAAATGCTTTTTCCACATCTATTAATATGATCATGTGATTTTTGTCTTTCTTTTTGTTTACATGATATGTTATATCAATTGATTTGTGAATATTGTATCATCTTTGCCTCTATGTCATTGAATTCTGCTCTGATCTTGATTTTTTGCTTCCTTCTGCTTGCTCTGGGCTTTGTTTATTGTTGTTTCCTCAGTTCTTGTAAATGTCATGTTAGGTTGTTTATTTGAAATGTTTCTGTCTTTTTTAGGTAGACCTGTATTGCTATGAACTTTCCTCTCAGGACTGCCTTCGCTGTGTCCCATAGGTTTCGGACTGTTGTATGTTCACTTTCATTTGTTTCCAGAAATTTATTGATTTCTTGTTTGATCACATTATTGACCCATTCATTGTTTGATAGCATGCTATTCATTCTCCATGACTTTGAATGTTTTTTTAGTTTTTCACTTGAGGTTGGTTTCCAATTTTAAGCCCTTGTGGTCTGAGAAAATGTTTGATATGATTTCAATTTTCTTGAATTTGTTGAAGGTTGTTTTGTGTCCTGTCATGTGGTCTATCTTTGAAAACGTTCCATGTGCATTTGAAAAGAATGTGTATTTTGCTTCTTTGGGATGAAGCAAACTGATATATATATCAGTTAAGTCCATTTGATCTAGGATATTGATCAATGTCGCAAATCCTTGTTGATAATTTGTTTGGAAAATCTGTCCTTTTTTTGACAGTGAAGTGCTAAAATCCCCTATTATAACTGTCTTGCTATTTATATCTTTCATGAAGTCTTCCAAGATTTTCCTTGTGTATTTGGGTTCTCCTATGTTTGGTGCATACATATTTACAATGTTTATGTCTTCTTGATGGATTCTTCCCTTGAGGATTATGTAGTGTTCTTCAGTATCTCCTTTTATGACTCTTGTTTTGAATTCTATTCTGTCTGATATAAGCATTGCTACCCAGGCTTTTTACTCCTGCCCATTTGCTTGGAATATTTTTTTTCCGATCCTTTACTTTCAGTCTGCATGTCTTTTTTTCTGAAGTGGGTCTCTTTTAGGCAGCATATGTGCAGGTCATGTTTTCTTATCCATTCAGCTACCCTATGTCTTTTGATTGGAACATTTAGTCCGTTAACATTTAAGGTTATTATTCATAAGTACTTATTCATTTCCCTCTTTGTACCTGTGTTGCACTCTCTCTCACTCTTTTTCTTCCTATTCTTGTAGCAGCCCTTTAGCATCTCTTACAGTGCTGATTTGGTGGAGGTCTGTTCTTTCATCCTTCTTTGTCTGGGAGACTCATTATTTCACCTTCCATTTAACTTGAGAGCCTTGCTGGGTAGAGAAGTCTTGGTTGAAGGCCTTTGATTTTCATTATTGGACTATTTCTAGCCATTGCCTTCTGGCTTGTAGTGTTTCTGTTTAGCAATCAGCTACTCGCCTTTCCAGAGCTCCCTTGTATGTTTTGTCTTATTTCTCCCTTGCTGTTTTTAAAATTGTCTCTTTGTCTTTAAGACTTAGTATTTTAATTATGATGTATCTTGGAGTAGGCCTCTTTGGGTTACTCTTGATAGCGGCTCTCGGGGCTTCCTGCACTTGTATTATATTTTCACTCTGCAGGTTTGAGAGGGTTTCTGTCTTTATTTTTTGAAACAGAATTTCTATTCCTTGCTTCTTCTCTTTTCTTTCTGGCATCCCCGTGATTTGAATGTTGTAGTGTTTTGTGTTTTCTTGCATTTCCCTTACGGTATCTTCAGATTTTTTTAGTCTTTCTTCATTTAGCTGCTCTACCTGGGTATTTCTTTCTACCTGGACTCCCAGCTCACTAATTCAGTCCTCTGCTTCATCCAGCCTGCTTGTAATTCCTTCTAGTGTATATTTTATTTCAGAAATGGCACTCTTCCTTTCTTCCTGGTTCTTGTTAATGTTCATAGTTTATTTTCCATGCTGTTGTAGTTCTCATTCAGTTCCTTTTAATTGTCTGTGAGTTCCTTGAGCATCCTTCTCACCATTCGTTTGAATTCTATATCTGATAATTTGCTTGCCTCCATTTCATTTAGCTCTTTTACTTGGGAATCTTCCTTTCCTTTTGACTGTGGGTTCTTTCTTTGTCTCCCCATTTTAGGTGACATTTTTTGTGATTTCAGATGTTCTGCTTTGCTGTCTTCTTGTGGTGAATTTCTTTGGTGGGGCTTCTGTTGGACTCAGTGACATGGTCTCTTTGATCTTCTTGTTTGGATGCTCTAGGATTGCCCTTTCTTTCATTTGTGTGGGTTCTCTTGTACTTGGACTCTGCCTGTTGGTGGCTCCTTTGTTGGTGTCCCCCGGCCTCCAGTGCGTTTATTGTTCTCAGCTCCCACCTTGTCTTCTATGCTTCTGACTTCTTCCACAATCCATCTCTGGTTTTCTCATAGCTCCAGGTCTTATTGTTTTCCTCTTGAAAAAAAAAAAAGGTCTCCTACTGATTTTAAGCCTGCCAATCTGGTTTTGGAGGTATTGCCAGATCCTGCAGGCAGAGGGGGCTGGATTCCATTTTTATTCCTTTCTTGTGGTCCCACGAGGATAGGGGCTCAGTCTGGGCTACAATATTCACAGATACCCAGTTTCCGGTCCATGCATTCAGAGCACTGTGCAGTCCACACTGTTCATTCTACGCTTTTGTACCAGGCCACTGCTGAAAATCCACCTCATTTTGCAACCTTTTGATTGGTCTGTGAGGTGCACTGAGTGGGAGCAAATTGTACCCTCTTCCCTCTTTCGTGGCCTGGTCGCTTGCCAATGTGAGGTCCCTGCAGTGCGGCTCAGTCCCCCTATTGAAGGAAGACTTTCTGGAGGCCACTGCCTCTCTGAGCCCCTGTTGTCCACCTTTGATCAATCCGTGAGACACCTTGAGTGGTAGCAAATCTGCCCACACTCCTCCTTCACTGGCCAGGTGTTGCCCCTGTTAGGTTGGTTTTCAATTTTTATGTGTCTCTAAGTAGATTTGGTTTTCTGTTAGTTTTCTTGTTTCAGGTATTGGTTGTTTAGAAGCATGTTGTTTAATCTTCACACACTTGTATTTTTTTCTTTTGATTTTTCATACTTAACTGTAGTTATGCTTAACATTGTGGTCAGATAATAGGGTAGATATATTTTAAATTTCTTGACTTTATTGAGGCTTGTTTTGTGGCCTAATACATGATTGATGTTGGAAAGTGTTCCATGAAAAGTAGGAATAAATGTGTAAAATTCAGCTTTTGCATTAACAGCTTTATAAATGTCTATAAAGTAAAACTGTTCTAATGTGGCAGTTAAGGCCATTATTTTCTTATTAATGTTTTCAATAAATGACACTTTTTAAACATCTCATATCGCCTTTAACTTTCAAAAACCCATTAAAGACCAGACTTTGTGTGGTAAACACACAGTACACTATACAAAATTATTATTATAAAGTTTTGCACTTGAAACTGATGTAATTTTATTAACCAGTGTGACACCAATAAATTCAATTAAACATTTAAAAAATTATTGAGGTGAGTGCTTCTTTTTCAATCATCCTGTTTCAATGGAGAAAACAATATTTTGAATTTATATAACTTACCAGTGGCAGGTGTAATTTTCATCCTGTAAGTTTTTGTTTAATTAGCAAAAAAGCTCACAGAGAGTGAAGAGAAGGCTGGAAATAAAAAAGTTAGTTGTTTTCATAAGGGAACTCTCACCAAGTACAACGGGCTCTGTAGGTTGACCTCAGAATTTGGCTGTATGTCCTCTGTGGTACAGGTTAATGATGGTGAAGTAGAGGTTGAAGGGCATCAAAGCTAGGCCAATGGATGCAGGGGAAATGGAAAAAAAAAGACCACATCTTCAGACAGTCTGGAACCCAATCCATGGTGATACCAGGATCTCCTAACCCACAACCCCATGCTCACCTTACCAACCTATGCCTTAAAAAAATGAGGACCTTTTTAAAGACAAAACTTTTGTTATTGCTGCTGCCCCTGTGAAACACACCTCAATGATAAACAGTAACAGAAACAGTAATTATAATGTGTAATGATGATGACATTATATATGCTCGTGTTATGTGTGTGTGTATGTATGTGTGTGTGTGTGTGTGAGAGAGAGACAGATGAGAGAGAGAGAGAGAGAGAGAGAGAGAGAGAGAGAGAACCTAGTCACTAATTTTGCACAGTGAGAACTGTACTTCGAAAAATAAATTTAAAATGTTAACATTTATTCCCTGTCGCCCCACCCCGTTTTTCCCACCACATCCTGACTCTGCACTACCTCTGCCTTTCTTACCCCTCTTCCCTTTTACCACAGGGAAGCGTTACCTGTGAGTGCGCAGAAGAGCAGTCAGATGAGCCAGTTGGCCAGTGTGGGACTGACTGCTCAGCTGGTCGACACTTGTGCTGTGGTCGCACTTCCAAGTTTGAGTATGGTCAATGGGTTCACCTCGCCCCCGGCAACCATTGCTCAGGCCACTAGATGGCCCTCTTATGCCAGCGACAGCGTTGGGATGCCAGTGCTGTACACGCCCCACACAGGCCTGCGGAGTTCGGGTGGACCTGGATGAAGAGGGGAGGAGGAGGAAGTGGAGGAGGTGGAACAGAGGAAGGCGAAGGTGCCCAATGCCTAACTATCTGCAGGACAGGTCACTGTAGTCCCCAGCTCCCTATAGGGACTTCAGAATAAAGGTGGGAGAATAACAGAGTCCAAGGGCGGCCCGCATTCCACCTGTCCTCGCCCGCCAGGGCCTCTGCGCTCAACCGTGCCGGTCCCGCCTGGGAACGGGACTCGGGAAACTTAGGGAGCAACTGTCCTCTGGTGACCGTGACCCAGGTGGTCTTGCGTTTGGGCAGAATAGACTCTGGTGGCGAATCGGGACTGAGGAAAACTCCGCAGAGGCGCCTCGGCTGAACGGACCCCAAGAGCGACCGCAGCCGGGTGCGTGGTGCCCAATCCGGCCACCCTGTATGCCTGGGTAGGCTGGCAACTGAGGAGCAAACCTGGGGAGGAAAAAATGGAGGAAATCATGAGGGCGGGTGGCCTAGGCCCCAGGCAGGATAGCAAACAGGCTAGAGCCACCAATTTCCCCCATCGCCCCGTGCGAGGCAGAGGGGCGCCCTGGAGCCCACCCAGGCAGCTCCAGAGAGAGGTGGCAGCCACTCCGAGTCTTGCAGGTCAAATCTCCCATGAACAGGCCAAAGGCTGACACCCTAGCACCGCCACACGATACAGCCGGCGCTGCCGGCCCGCTGGAAATCATCAGCACGCACCGTTGCCAAGTTGCCTCCTTCCACACAAAGGCGTCCGCCAGCTGGTGCCTGGCGATTGCAGTGAACGTCAGCGGGAGGAATCCTCCTGGGGTCCTCAAGGGCAGCACCCTGACACTCTCCGGAACACTGGTGTCTCCTAGCACACAGCAGATGGCGTCTCTCGGCAGCAGCGGGTGGATCGTGGAAAGGAAATTTGGAAAAAAATTTCGTGTGGCAGCTGGAACAGGGGCCGACCAGGCGACAAAGACTTGAATGAATCCCCAAGTTTCCCAGTGAGGCATGAGCCTTACAGGGCTCGGGAGAGGTCCTATAACAATTTCAGCTGCCGAGGGGTGTCACATCTAAACCGGGTGAGTACTCACGAGACAAAAACACAGGAACCTTCTTATCTTTTCCTTTTTAAAAATTAAATTTATTGGGTTGGCCAAAAATGTTCGTTTGGTTTATAAGTAAAAATAAAAGACACGTTTTTCATTTTCACCAGTAACTTTATTGAACAATATGTTCGCCGTTTTTGTTCCACTACCTTCTGCCACCTTTCAGGCAGCTTCATAATTCCATCTTCCCAAAAGTTTTTTTTTTAATTATCTTTTTGAGCAAAACACTCTTCCAGGTGCCTTTTGCAGTCTTCTAGGTTTTAATGTAAAATAAAATAAGAATCCTTATGGAACTCCTAAAAACAAAAACAAAAACAAAGGACCCATAGAGGATTTTAAGTATACAACTCAAAGATTATCTGCATGCTACATCTAGTGCTCACCACACAAGATATGCTCTTTTCCACACAAAAAAAGATATGCTCTTATGCACCACACAAAAGTGCTCTTTTCCTCCCATTTATTACCTCTTTTTTCTTTTGTTGTCTTTTTGGTTCCCAACTACCCCCACCATAAGTCTATCATTTCCAAAACAGGAAGGAGGTCTTTCCAATGTGTGCAAAGAAAATCTGTAAGCCATACAAACAATGAATGATAAACCTTACCACATAAACATTTAAGATAAATCTGTCCCTGCATATACCACATCAAAACCCAAAGACAACAGGAGGGTTAGTGTGGGGAACATTGGTGCAATGTCATTTGGTTTTGGATTTCAGCATTATTTACCTTAACAACAGCAACATGAGGAAGGTGAGGGGAGTATGTGTGTTTGCAATGTGGTAAATGTAAATAACGAACTGTTCCAAGAGACTTAAAAATCAACCAGTTTGGCCCTGGCTGGGTAGCATGGTTTGTCAGTGCATTGTCCCTGTGTGCCAAGGTTACAAGTTTGACCTCAGGTCCAGGTGTAAGGCATATACAAGAATTGCCCAACGGATGCCTAATAAGTGGAAAAACAAAATAATCTTACCCTCTACTTTCTATCTTTCTTGAAACATTTATTGCTCTTCAGTCAGAGAACCAGACAGTCAAACTACACATCATCTGAAGCCTCCTACATATTTGTCATAGATGATATTTTCATATAATTCTTTGCATGTAGAGTGATTTTCCAAATACGGGCCTGAACGATGGATCGCAAGACCATATAAATAGGGCAGTGATGTTTGAATCCAGAGGAGGGCCCTCCCATTTTTTCAGTACATGTGCTGGGGAGGAGAGAATGGCATTATGGGTGAGAAGGGCCTGGCAGCACCCTGCACTTTGCCCAACCCCTTTCGAAGAGTGTTGCCACTTTGTTCTTTTTTTCACTTCAACTGCTGGCTTTTTCTTTATGTATTTTCACCAGCACCTGTACCATCATCATCCTGTGCCATGCAGAGGACCTGTGGCTGGACTCTGTGAAGCTCAGAAGCTCAGAGTCAGTTGTACAAACACTGCTGAGAGCCCCTTGTTCAGAACCTAATTTTATCTTCGTTTTACATTGAAACCACCCATGTGTTTATGTCACCCTAATAGTCTATTCCAGCTTTCTCCTTAATCTCTTTGCATTTCCTTTCTACACTTTTTATAGGATATGGATGCCTGGGAAAACACATAGATCCAGGTGAAAACTTGGAAATGCCACAGATAAGTGCTGTGATTTTAAAGTAGTTAAACTGTGTTTTACTTTAACCACCCCCCGCCTCTAATGCTGAGATGAAGAAAGCACTTATCTCACCTGTTACAGATTAAAATGAAAAAAAAAACTAAGAAAATATGGTATGAAGGAAAAGCAGTTATGAGAGAAATCTTTATAGTTATACAGATCTACCTTAAAAGTAGAAATAATCCCCCTAAACAACATTTGAATTTACTCCAGGAAAAACAAACAAAAAAGAACAAAACAAGTTAGCAGAGAAGTAATAAAAATCAGAGCCTAAATAAATGAAATAAAAATACAATAGAAAAGGCTAACAAAATAAAAGCTGATTCTATAAAAATGTGTAAAATTTACAAGATTCATTAAGCAGAAAAAAAGAGAACACCAATAAATAAGATTAAAAAAATTTAAAAATCTCAACCAACACCACGGATAACAAAAAGAATCATTAAAGAACACTGAACAATTATATACCAACCAATTTGTCAATCTAGAAAAATTAACTTGTAAAAACACAGAACTTCTCAAGGCTAATGCAGGAAGAAACAGAAAACCTGTATACCAAGTGTAGTTAGAAAAAAAAATGAAAAAAAAACTTGTTTTGATATTTAATCCTTGTGGGTCCACCTGCGAGCACCACCTCTGCCTTCCTTCCCATTTCCCATCGCAGAAGCATAACCTGTCAGTGTGCAGTCTTAGAAGAGCGAATTGGCAAGTGTGGAACTGACTGGTCAGCTGGTCGACCGGGGCAGCTGTGCCCACAATTCTAAGTCCAGGCCAGGTCAATTGGTCAATGTTGGTGCCTGGGCAACCATCGTCCAAGCATCCTGAAACCCCGCGCTTGTGAAGCCAATAGCTTTGGGTGGCAGGCGACAAAGACTTCAGCCTGGGCTCCTGGGCTGCTGGTCGCCTCTGACGGAGATGGAAGAGGAAAAAGAGGAGGAGGCTGCAGGCAAGACGGGACCGGTGCCCAGCCTGCCTCACCCGCAGGACAGCTCACTGCGCTCCCCTAAGCCGTATCAGGACTTCGGAGAAAACCGTGGAGAAAAATCGAGTCCAATTGCCAGGACCCAGGCGTGCCCGCGTCCCAAACCGTGTCACCCTCTGCGATCGCCATGCGTGGCCCCAGCCCGTCCCTACCTCAGGACCGTGACTTGGAAAAACTTGGCAAGAAGGCCTCCTCCAGTGACCGGGACCCAGGCGCACACGCGTTTAGGCCAAGGAGACTACAGTCAGCCACCCAGATTAGCAGAGTGGGGCCTGTCTCTTCATATTTCCAAATCGGGACTTAGAAAAATTTCCCTGAGGCGCCACGGATGACGAGAAGGATCCCAGGAGTAAACGCGGGTGGTCCATGCCAACCTATCCCCCCACCCCATACACCCTGGGTCAGTAGGTACCTCGGGAGCGGGCGTGAGCCACCAACCTCTCGGATCCCCGCAGCAGCACTTTTCTGTAGGTCGGTCCCCGCAGGAGGAAGCGCAAAGCCCGCGAGTGCTGGTCAACCTGACCAGGCATCCATAAAAGTGCGGGTAGCCTCTCCCTCAAGAGTCCCGCAGGTCCAGTTTCCAGGAAACAGGTTGAGCGCCCAGTCACAGCCAGCACGATCCCACAAGCGCCGTGGCTCGCTGGAAGTCAACCATGGGCGCGGCGGCCAAATCGCCTCCCTCGGGGCTCCGGAAGGAAGAAACGATATATAAGCGACCGCCAGGTGGCGCCAGACAACAGGCGCCAAGGTCAGCGGGGCGGATCCGGTTAGCTGGGCGTCAAGGGGCCCCCAACAACCTCCCAGAGGACAGATCTCTTCCGGGCACCCCTGGGATCCCGTCTCTCAGCCCGCGGCGGGCCGCGGGGCGTCCACCTCCAAGCTCCTGGAAAGCACGTTTCCACCTTGGCAGAGCAGGGGAAAATCTTAGGCTCTCCGGTGGAAGCCTGAACAGGGTTAGGGTTCAGGGATTTGAAAGAGTTCCCCAGAGTCTCTGGCATGCAGGTCCAAGCTTCCCAGTGAGATACCAGCTGTTCTGGGCCTCCCAGGAGGACCTAGGAAAATTTGGGGGGCTGGGGACTGTAAAACCATGGGACAACAAGGGACGAACCTTTTAATCGTTTTTCTTTTCCTTTTTCCCTTTCTAAATATTTTATTTATTTGGGTCACATTAATAAAACTGTACTGATTTTAAAATAAAATAAAATAAAATAAAATAAATAAAATAAAATAATAAAATAAAATAAAATAAAATAACCCTTGTATGGAACTCCAGAAAACTAAAAATGCAAGCAGATTTTTAAGTCTACGTTTCAAAGAAGCATCATCTGTATAGTGCACCTAGAACTCACTGCGCAAGTTATAAGGTCTCTTTCCCTCCTCATTTATCCCCACTTGTTTTCCTCTCTTGTCTTTGGTTTCACTTACCCCACCGTAAATCTGTCATCTCCAGAACAGGAATGAGTTCTTTCCAAGGCATGCGAACAGAACCCGGAAGCCATACAGGTAATAATCAATAAACCTGACCACATATAACTTTACGAGAAATATGTCTCTTCACATATCGCAACAAAACCCAAAGATGACAAGTGGATGGATCCGGGGAACATCGGTGCAACGTCGGTTGGTTGTGGATTTTAGAATTACTTACCTTAACAGCAATGACAACATGAGGGGAATGACGGGATTACATGTGTGCTTGAAATAAGGTAAATAAATAAAGAAGTGTTCCTTGAAACTTAAAAATCAGTCAATCTGGCCTTGCTTGGTAGCTCAGTTTTTTATAGCATCATCCCTATACATTATGGTTGTAGGTTTGATTCACAGTCAGGGCACAAGGCACATAGAAAAATCGAGCAAAGAATGCCTAAATAAGTGGAACAACAAACCGATGCTTCTATCTCACTCTCTTCTTCTTCATTTCTCTCTTCAAAATCATTATATTTATAAAATAAAAAAATTAAAAATTTAAAACAGCAAGTCACTTGCTTAAAACCACATGGCAGCAAAAAAATGAAGCATATGGCCAGTGGCCCATTCCCATTAGACCCCGGGTGGCCAACTCCCATCTGCTTCCTCCTACATTGCCTCTCGTGGACTATGACAGAGTGGAGAGAGTGTGTGAGGGGCATTGTCACAGTAGCTTTGGGAAAAAGCAGTGAGAAGGCACTAGGAACACATTCTGCTGGGATTCTTATAAAAGTCTTCACTGACACTGCTTTGATTCCCAGCCTCACATGTTCTATCACCTTGATCACTTTCCTCCATGGCATGCAGGTGCGGACCAAGTTACAGGCTAGATGGCAGGATTCACCTTTCTCTCATCTTGTCTGGGCACAGAATCCACCAAAGGAATGGGAGCAGGCAGATTTGTAAGAGGTCACCAGAGGCTTTGACGAGAAACAATTCTAAATGATTTTGAAATTTTTTTTTTTATTGGCAATGAAACTTATTTTGAAGTGTTTCTTTTTTTTTATTGGTAATTCACATAGTAAATCATTGACAAAATCCTTTATAAATATTTAGGATGTCAAAGTGTTTTAAAGTGGCAGTTAAGGTAATTAATTATTATTAATTTATTAAACTAATAGCATTAGAAATTAAAATGACTGCACTTTAAAAATTTCAACCCACATTTAACTATCAAAGGACATTTCGAGTCAATTCCATTGTAAGTCTAAGTATCTCAGGTACAAAATATAAAAGTTCAGTTTTCTACATTAAAATGACCACTTATCTCTGGCAGTTCCAAAATTTTAAGCTGGGAACTGTGGACCTCTTTAGCCCTTCATATCCTCTATAAGTGTAGGAAAAAGAAAACAAACCTCAAAAAGAGTTTGGATAAACCTGGGAAAAGTAATGGGGTTTCTTCCAAGGGGTTCTCACCAGAATTTGTCCAAGTGACTCTGTGGAACTTGATGTTATGGGGTCTGGCCATGTGTTCTCTTTATGATACAGAACAATGATGGTTAAGGCAAAGGTGATGGGCACCAGAGCAGGGCCAGCAGCTGCAGTGAGAGCAAATAGAAGAAGCCGCAATTTAGGACAGACTTGGATCAAATCCAGGACTCTGCCAGGACTTCCTTACCCACAAAATAATGCTCTTGAATTAAACCTATGTTCTGCTGAAGCATGAGGCTTTCCTTCTGGACACAAAAATCACTCTCTTTTTCACATGGCCCTGTGATCCATCCTGATCCATCCTTCCAGTCACAATTTGAAAAATGCCACCAGATGCAACAAAGGCTATGAAAATGCCGTTAAGTGACATATAGAGAAGAGACTTCAAGTAATGTTTTCTATGACTGTCTGACTCTTTTACTAAAATTGAAGTTGCCATATATTTCTGCAACCTTCACTGAGTTATGCTAGTTGTCTCAGAATGTGTCTGCATCTGGCAGGTTTATCATACAGTTATATGAATGAAGTATGTTCAAAATCATATAAAAATCTGAGTGGGCCTTGGCTTTTCTCCTGCCTGCAAAATTCCTAAACTGGCCACCTCAAAACACAAACCAGGATCCCATAAATGTCATCACAAACTCTCTGAAGGTTACTTTCCATGTACTTTATAAAACTCATGATGTCCACAGGTTGTGAGGGAAAAGACAGAGTGCTTTTCATGGAAAGTGGAAATTTATAAAATTCAACAACCACAGCAGGTCCAGCTGTACATTGTGGAGGACCAAGCACCAGGGGAAAACCTACTATGGGTGATTTGATTAACCCATCTAAAATTAAACAAGGTTTATTTTCTACCACCCGCTTTTCAGAGATGCAAATAGAATCTCATACTGATAAGGCGATGGGTGTTGGCAGAGTCACCTTGACCTGAGGGGGTGACCAGTGTCCACCTTCTGAAAACCTGTCCCAGAATGTCTTGGGTGGTGTTATGCCAGAGAGGTGAACAGGTAGGTAGTCATGTAGATGAATATTTTACGGTAGATTCACTCAGAAACGGGGATGTGGATAGAAAGATATACATATGAAATATTTATATATACTATAGCTATAGCCTGATTTCAAACTGAATAGGCTATAACTGTGATATTGTCTCATCAGTCTATGATTGTAGCTACTTTCTTGCATCCAGCCTGACATGCATTTATCATTCTTTTAAATATAAACCACCCTATGTTTAGGTCATCCAAAGCTACCCAACTGCTCATTGATGAGCACTTATTTTACCATTCAGGTAAGTGATACTTTGAGTTCCCTGCCAGGTGTTCACCAGCAAAATAGATGTATTCTTTCCTGAGTCATCATACAGATTATTTCCTTGGAATGGGCTATTTCTCTTCCTGATATCATCAGGTACTTGCCACTTTTATAAATTTGGAATCTCCATGATAAGCATGGTCCCAGAGAAACCCTGGTTCTTCTCGCTGATGCAATAAAGAATTACAGGTCAGCTAGCCTATTAGCGTGCAAGCAAAGTTTATTATAACTAAGTTCTAATGGGGGAGCAAAAGCAAGGGTGGCTACAGCAAGGGTGGCAAAAGCAAGGTGGACAGAAGCCAGTTGGTCAGCCCCCACCCACTGTGTGGCAAAGAAGGGCCAAGAGGAGAGAGTGAGTCCTTTGTTCTGAGGACTTATGTAGTTGCTGCGCCAGGGATGAGGAAATTACATATTGATTGACAGGTAAATGTGGTGCCAGCTTTCCCCAGGGAAATGTGACTCCCTAAATGTAGGTATTGTGTGGGGGTCTATTAGCCCGAATCCTTATCTTGCTCCAGACTCCAATTGTTCATTTTGCATATGTGACAGGAGGCAGGCAGTTAACCGAAGGTGCTTATGGGCTTTTTCTCTTGGGCACTGTAGACCTCCTCTCCTTCCCCCATCCAGGCCTTGGGACAAATATACAGTCTCAAGGTTTTCCTTTGCCCATGTAGTGGAGACTTTCAAGGGCTCCGCTCAACCCCTGCACTATCTTGATGTTCAGAATGCCTGGCAGCCTTATCGAACTGAGCTCAGAATTACTGGGTCAATGGATGAGACATGTCTTCTGCTGTTTTTAGCCTCCTACATTAAGTTCTTTGTGAGATTTCAATGGTGAGGGCCCTGCTTTTATTTCCCCTCCGGTCGATCATTCCTAGCTGTTACCTAAGTGTCAAAATGTGCTGCCTGTCAACCAGGACGAGTTGGCCATCAACAGCAGTGCAGTCTCGGAGCTCTCCCTATGCAACATTCCACCCTTGTAGAGGGAATCAAGGCTGAGATACCAAAGATGAAATGCCATTTGCCCTGACTAATGCTGTAAATGCTTCTTTCCCGTCTCTGTAAACCCCTTTGCGCCAAATCTGTACCACGCCTCCCAGGACCCTCCCCATTTGGCCCAGCATAAAAGGAGTGTGGTGCTATTGCTCTGGGCCCAGGCTTTGAAAGAGTACTCCACTGGGCCCGCATGAGTAAATCAATTTTCCCTTGGTTACTCCTGGGAAAGACTCGCCGCGTGAGTCTTTCCCGGTTTCACTTTCTGCAGCATTTTGGTTCCCTGACCGGGAAATGACCCATTCGTGCAGGCAACTTACCTCTGGTGGAGAGGATCGGCGGGCCACCCCAGGAGGCCTGGCAATGAACGGGGAGGCACTGCCCGGCTTTTTCTGGGACTTGCTCTATGCCAGGGTCTCTCAGGACGACACCCAGTGACTCGACCTTAACCTGGACCACAGGGAGAGCGAACGGAACCCAGAAGCCACGTGGCATCAGGATCGGGTAAGTTGACCTGGGTAGTGCCCCGAGTCGGGCCTGTCCCACTGGACAGAAGGGGAGGTTGATCACCTGCTGGGACCGCGAGGTCCCTCAGGAAGGGCTTTCCCAAGGGGGGGAGGTGGACTGCATAATCTCTGTGTGATTGAGTGAGTGAGTGCTGGTACAGCTGCTTGCGGCTGAAATCCGATCTGTGGCTCCACGGTGACCAGCTACGGAGTCTGAGAGGGCCCTAGCCTGTGGTTCCTCGGGGCCATCATATGGCATAATGGCTGAGTAACCCTGACTCTAAATGGGCAGCCTTAGCTAAGATGGGCCCAAGTTTCTCATGAGAGAAAGAGGCCAGGCAGGCGTCTGAGTGGTCCTTGGTTGGAGGTATCCCCAACCTTTGTCTGGCTGCGCCAAGATGGGGGGAAGCATGCGGGGGAGGCAATCCACTCACACTGTGCTAGACTATGGTTAGAAACTTTAGTATATTTACGGATGACAATGGCGTTGAAACCCCCGTGAATCCAGGCACCATGGTCACACTCTGTGAACTAGAATGGCCCGCATTTAGTTAAGGGTGGCCACCAGAAGGCACACTAGATTTAGGGACCATTAGTGCAGTGCACACCAAAGTAACAGAGAGACCAGGACACCCAGACCAGTACCAGCACATAGACCGATGGCAGGAATTGGCCAAGCAAATGCCAGCGTGGCTCTGTGATTGTGCAAAGAATCTGCAGAGAAAGAAAGTCACAACAGAACGGACCCTGAGGCTGAGCACAGGCTAGATCGGCACCTAATCTTAAATGTGGAGGGTCATATGTCCTGAATGCCCAGCCTGCCAGTATGCGGAAACACCCTATTTACCAGGGAATCCCTGATGAGAAACCCCCGGTGTTTGCACATCTGCCTCCATATGTCCCAGAAGCAACAAGTCCAGAACCCAGACAGGAGATGCCTCTTCCCTCCGTTTCTCTGCCCACTGCCCCAGACAAGGGTAACAGCCCTGACAGTCCAGTTGCAGGGAGGCTGCGCTCCACCAGGTCTGCCATTCAGTTGCCACTATGGGAGACACAGGGCCCACTACAAGTAGGACCAGATAGGACATTACAGCCAGGGCAGCTGATTTTCAACTACCAACCTTTCTCCACCACTGACCTGCTAAATTGGAAGCATCACACCCCATCCTACACAGAAAAACCTCAGGCACTAATTGACCTCATGGAGTCTATTATGCAGACCCATCGGCCCACCTGGTATGACTGTCGACAACTTCTCTCTCACCCTGTTCAGTACGGAGCAGTGACGGAGAATCCTTCAGGAGACCCGGAAGTATCTGCAAAACATGGCTCCAGTAGGCACATTAGATCCAGAGACTTGGGCACGGGGGGCAGCTCCAGAAACCCAGCCAGAGTGGGATCATAACACAGATGAAGGCCGAGCAGCTCTCCAGAGGTACCGGGAAGCCCTGCTACATGGTGTGTGGGAAGGGGCTCGGAGACCTACTACATGTCCGAAACTGCCACTGTGTCCCAGAGGCCAGATGAGAGTCCGGGGGACTTTTATGAGTGCCTTTGCGAGGCATACCGGATCTACACACCATTTGACCATGAGAGCCTGGGCAACCAGTGTATGGTAAACACTGCTTTCGTCACCCAAGCAGCCCCAGACATTCGGAAGAAATTGCAGAAGTTAGAAGGATTTTCTGGGATGAACATCAGCCAACTGAGAGAGAGAGCAAACAAGGTGTACAATAACGGGTAGGAGGCTGCTGAGAGGGAGGCTAAGAAACTGATGAGGGAGAAGGCTGCCCTCTTGGCAGCGGCACTAGGACCATAGCCCCCTCCTAACGGAGGGGGCCCCCACTTGCAAAAGGAGGGAGAAGGAATCCCCGGCCTCACGACTGACACCAGTGTGCCTATTCTAAGGAAAAGGGACACTTGAAAAGGGAGTGCCCAAACCGGAAGAAATGTAGCGGACCAAGGCCTGACCAGGTCGCACCAGAGCCCCAAACACCAGCAGTGATGAGCTTAGCAAGACTGGACTCCGACTGGGGAAGACTGGGCTCCCTCACAATAGGCCCCCGAGAGCCCATGGTCCACATCCAGATAGGGGGCGCTCGATTCCGTTCATGGTAGACACTGGGGCAGAACACTCAGTCGTCACCACACCAGTAGCACCCCTCTCGGCAAAGACAGCCTCAATAGCAGGGGTGACGGGACAGCCCAGTGCACAGAAGCCCTTTTGCCAAGCCCAAACTGTTCAGATAGGGGGCCATCAAGTCACCCATGAATTCCTCTACCTGCCTGAATGTCCAGTACCCCTCCTTGGAAGAGACTTATTAGCGAAGTTAGGAGCACAGATTACCTTCCGACCCAATAGTTTGACCAACCTCCAGGCAGGAAGAAGCCTCACTCTCCTAGTTACGGTTCCATGCAAGGAAGAGTACTGGTTGTGCTCGGTCCCTTTGAACACAACAGACTCGGGTGCTGAAAAATTAAGACACCAATTCCCAGAAGTATGGGTGGAGAGCAATCCCCCAGGACTGGCCATCAACCATGTACCACTCATTATAGACTTAAGGCCAGGGGCAGCCCTGATCCGGTTACGGCAGTACTGTATCCCACGAGAGGCCCGAGGTGGCATAGCTGAGATTATACATTACTACATACAGGAAGGGATACTAGTGGCATGCCAATCGACATGGAACACACCACCGTTGCCAGTGCACAAGCCAGATGGTACCGGGTACTGACCAGTCCAGGACTTGTGAGTCATGAACGACACTACCATCAGCATCTACCCCACCGTACCCAATCCATACACTCTCCTTGGGCAGCTACCCCCTCAAGTCGTGTCGTTCACCTGCCTAGATCTGAAGGACGCTTTCTTTTGCCTCCGCCTGGCCAAACAGAGTCAGCCTTTATTTGCCTTTGAATGGGGGGAGCCCCGCACTGGGAAGAAGGTCCAGCTTACATGGACAAGGCTTCCCCAGGGACTCAAGAACTCACCCACCCTTTTTGGGGAGGCCCTCGCCAAGGACCTACCGGCATTCCCAATACAAGGAAGGGAGCTTGTTCTCCTCCAGTACATAGATGACCTCCTCCTGGCAGCCCCGACCAAGAAACCCTGCTGGGAAGGCACCTGCGACCTCCTAAAACTGCTCTCAGACGCAGGGTTCAAGGTATCCTGGAGGAAAGCTCAAATCTGCCGGCAGCAGGTCAAATACCTCGGGTTTATCATCATCCAAGGGAAACGGACACTAGGAGCAGAGAGGAAGGAGGTCATCCTCTCCTTACCTACTCCCACCACACGGAGAAAGCTGAGAAAATTCCTTGGGGCTGCCGTGTTCTGCCGCATTTGGATCTCTGGCTATTCAGTCCTAGTGAAGCCACTATACCAAGCCTTGGCAGGCGCAGACTCAGAGCCACTCCGTTGGGGACCGGAGCAGGAGGATGCCTTCAAGATCATCAAAACCCAGCTGGGGCAAGCCCCAGTCCTGGGACTAACAGATGTAACCAAAGATTTCAACCTCTTCGTCCATGAGAAGGATAAGGTTGCCCTAGGAGTACTAACTCAAACTGTGGGACCCTGGCAGCGACCAGTGGCATATCTATCAAAGCAATTAGACTTGGTGGTGGCTGGGTGGCCTCCATGCTTGCACACCATAGCAGCCACTGTAGCCCTCCTGTGGGAAGCTGACAAGCTGACCCTGGGCCAAGACATCAAGATCTATGTGCCACATGCCGTCATCGGCCTCCTGGGCAGACATGGACACAAATGGCTCTCCAATCCCAGGCTCATGCATTATCAAGGCCTCGTGCAAAAATCCATGAGAGACTATAGAGACAGTATGGAAACTAAATCCCACCACCTTTCTCCCAGCAGACAACGGGGAACCTGAACATGACTGCATGGAGGTCACTGAGGAGGTCTGTGCAAGCTGGCCCAACCTATGGGACCAACCACTTGCCAGCCCAGATATAACTCTCTTCACACATGGTAGTAGCTATGTGAAAGACGGAATCTGCCACGCAGGATACACGGTTGTAAGCCCCGGCCGAATCCACGAGGCGGTGGCCCTGCCATCAGGATGGTCAGTACAGAGAGCAGAACTATGGACACTCATTCGAGCCCTAAAACTAGCAGAGGGAAAGATGGCGAATATATATATATATATAGACTCTCAATATGCTTTTGCCACCTTGCATGTCCATGGGACAATCTACAAAGAAAGGGGACTTCTTACCACAGGAGGTAAAGCAATAAAAAAGAAAGAAGAAATCCTACAACTGTGAGAGGCAGTATGGGCACCTAAGGCAATAGCAGTAATACATTGCAAAGGGCACAAGAAGGGATACACAGAGACCATACAAGAAAATCAAAAGGCAGACAAGGCTGCCAAGCGTGTGGCTAGGGGAGAAATAGATGTAAAAGCACCCTCCGCCCAGGCATTTCCCCTGCTGAAGCAGGATCTCCAGGGGCTCACGTATGCTCCTGGAGAAGTCATGTGGGCCAAGAAAGAGAAATGTCAAGAAACCTCAAATGGCCTCTGGCAGCTCCCGGACGGAAGGTTATATGTCCCCTGGGGGCCAGCACATGAACTAGTACACGAATACCACCAACTCCCACACCTAGGGAAAATGGCCCTAGAAACACTACTCACTAAGTACTATTATATTGCCAGGCTACCAAGTATATGTACCTCAGTCTGTGCTAGGTGCCTTATATGCACTTGAAACAACCCCCGACAAGGACCAAAAGGCCCCCCGGGAGGTCAGTTATCTGGTATGGCACCTTTTGAAGACCTGCAAGTAGATTTCACTGAGGTCAAGCCAAGCCGAGGATATAAATACCCACCAGTATTCATCTGCACGTATTCAGGCTGGGTAGAAGCATACCTGACTCGCACGGGAAAGAGCCAGGAAGTCACCAGAGCTCTACTCAAGGACATTGTCCCTCGATATGGACTCCCCCTTTCAATTGGGAGTGACAATGGGCCAGCCTTTGTTGCCAAGGTGGTAAAGTGGAACCTCCACACTGCTTACAGACCCCAAAGCTCAGGGAAAGTTGAGCGCATGAACCGAACCCTGAAAACCATGCTGGCCAAATTTTGTTAGGAGACCGGGCTGCCCTGGTTAAATTTGTTGCCCCTAGCCTTACCCCAAGTTCGAAACACTCCTAACCGGACAAGTTATACGCCTTTTGAGCTCCTCTTCGGGAGACCCCCGCCAGTGCTACCACTACCCAGAGGGGACCCCAGAACAGCCAGAGAGATGCAACAAGGAGCCTTTCTGCAAAAGCTAGGGGAAACACTCACCCAGATACATAGGACAGCCCTTAGCAGAGAACCCATTCCCCTAGGAGCCCCAGTGCACCCCTTCCACCCAGGGGACCAGGTATGGGTAAAAGACTGGAAAGGGGAGCTGCTCCAGCCCACCTGGATGGGGCCTTACCCTGTCATTTTAACCACCCCAAGTGCCCTTAAAGTTGCAGGTCTCACTCCGTGGGTTCACCACAGCCGAGTCAAGCGAGCGGCCCTAACCAGCAAGCCTGAAGAGCGATGGAAGGCTGAACCTGACTCCAGACACCTGCTCGGGCTCAGACTGCGTTGGACACAGACCAAGGGCGGCGAGTGATGGGAGAGTGTTCCTGGTGGACCCTCACACCCATCGCCCTAGCAGCAACCGTGTTGGGAGCTGGACTGATAGCTGTCGCCCCCATGGACTGGACTCTCGGCCAATGATTGGCCCTCGGACTAGCATACCTAAGCCTTGCTTAGGTGGCCTTTGGGTGTTTGTGCTGTCCCCTGTTCTAGCCCAACATGCAGCCACAACTCCTAGGGGGAATAGCTATATTTCCATGGGGCACAACCTACACTCACCCCACCTGCCCCTGCAGCCAGCCCCCACAGAGAATAAGGATGGGCGGGTTTCCCTATACTTACTGGGATGCCCCTGCTTCTCCTTTCCTATCACACACCTTGGTGCCCGCAGGTTGCTATAAGCAAACCACCCTCTGCACCTGGAATAAACACATTTACTGGACAGGTAGGCTGCAATATGGCAGAGAAATGTATGGGACTACACCAAAAGGCAACCACAGAGGACGAAGCGGAACCCAGGCATGTTGGTCATATTACCCACAATTAGGAACCTCAGACGGGGGCGGGGTGCAGGACCAAGCCTGGGAAAATCATCTAGAAGAGTTCAGGAAAAGACTACTAAGTCCCAAGCCCCAGACAGTATATAAAGGTCTCAATTTAACTAAGGCTGCAGAAGCAACATGGAGGTTCCGTCCGACAGACCAAGTTAAGCAGGTAGTCCGGGCAGTTTTTTCAGCTTATCAGAACACTACAAAGCCCACCCCTGACAGCTGGGTGTGCTTGCCCTTTATGTGACAGACACTCATCGGGGTACCAACCCCAGCTGATTGGAAAGCAAGTGGGGATATAGGGTATGATACCATTCTCCTTGGCCCCGTAGCCAGGGAAGTAAAGCTCTTAGAAACAGGAACCAACCTAACCTGCATATCCCCACTAGGAGGCCACCCAGTGCCCCTGGTGGTCGGATCAGTTCCTGGAGGGATATGCCATAAGAATGAAACCCTGCAAAATAATGAACTTATCTGTAATCCCTCTGGCATTTTCTTCTTCCGTGGTTCGGTGACTTACCGATGCCTGCAGGCCAACTGGACTGGGTTATGTAAATGAGTATTTTTGACTCCAGATATCAACATCTATACAAATGATGCAGTATTTAATTTCCTTCTTCCCCAAGGGTGAAGGAAACGAGTTGCCCTCACCGCAGCTCTCACAGGTGTTGGATCGCCACCGGGGTTGGAGCCAGTGTCCGTGGGCTTGGAACCTCAGTAGGGGTTTACTACAAATTATCTCAGAGAATAAGCAATGCCATGAAGCGAGTCTCAGACATGCTCATGACTCTACAAAATCAGATCAACTCCCTAGCCGAGGTCACCCTACAGAACCGAAAGGCATTAGATCTCCCAGCAGCAGAGAAAGGGGGCACTTGCATGTTCCTCAGAGAAGAATGTTGCTATTTTGTTAATCAATCAGGCATAGTCATGAAGAAGGTGAAAGAACTCCGAGAAAGCATCCAAAAGGCCCGGGAAGGATTAAAAAATCCCTGGTCATGGGAGCTAGGACCGTGGGCGCAATGGCTGTATCCCCTAGTGGGACCATTCCTAGTAATCATAGTGGGCATAACTATGGGCCCCTGTGTGATAAGGACCCTAGTCCAGTCAATAGAGGCCATGATCACCCGCAAAACCACTGCACGCATATTGGCCCTACAAGGATACCGAGCCACGAGCACAAAAAGTAAGGAATACACAATGCCAGAAAAGCAGGATGATGCCCATGATGATGCCACATAACATAGGCAACAAGGGGAATCAAGGTTGAGACGCCGTTTACCCTGACTAATGCTGTAAATGTTTCTTTCCAGTTTCTGTAAACCACTTTGTGCCAAACCTGTGCCATACCTCCCAGGACCCTCCTCAAACCTGTGCTACACCTCCCAAGACCCGCGCCATTTGGCCCAACATAAAAGGAGTGCGGAGCGATTGTTCTGGGCCCAGGCTTTGAGAGAGTACTCCACTGGGCCTGCATGCGTAAATAAACTTTCCCTTCATTACTTCCAGTGCCGCATGAGTCTTTCCCGGTTTCACTTTCTGCTACACAGTCAGGGCACATTCCTGGGTTGTGGGCCAGGTCCCCATAGTGGGTATGTGAGAGGCAACCGCACATTGATGTTTCTCTCCCTGTCTTTCTCCCTCCCTTCTCTTCTGTCTAATAATAAAATAAATTTTTAAAAAATTAAAATAAATGAAGGGAGAGGGTAGGAGTTGGAGACGGGAAAGGTACAGGGAATAAGAAGCATAAATGGTAGGTACAAAATAGAAGCTGGAGGTCAAGAATAGTATTGGAAATGGAGAAACCATAAAACTTATATGTATGACCCATGGACATGAACTAGGGGGGAATGCTGGATAAAATGGGGTGCAGGGAAGAGGGGAATAAAGGGGGAAAATGGAACAACTGGAATAGCATAATCAATAAAATATACTTAAAAATAAAGCCTGAAATAAAATATTTTAAAAAGTAAGCTTACCTGGCTGGTATAGCTCAGTGGATTGAGCATCGGCCTGTGAACCAAAGGGTTGCCGGTTCTATTCCCCAGTCAGGGCACACAGCTGGGTTGCAGGCTGTGTCCCCCGTAGGGGGTGTGTGAGAGGCAACCACACATTGATGATTATCTCCCTCTCTTTCTCCATCCTTTTCCCTCTGTCTAAAAATAAAATAAATAAAACCTTTTTTAAACAAGAAAGCTTATAGAAGGAAACAATGACAGCTAGAAAGGTGACTATGAAAACCTCACAGTTGAGTACTCAAGTGTGAAGTAATGAAAGCTTTCTATTTAAAATCTAAAATAAGTCAAAAATGTCCACTCTCATTAGTATTATTCAAAATAGTAATAGAATATTTAGACATAGCAATCAGAGGAAAAAAGAAATAAAAAAGAAAAATTTAAAACTGTAACATTTCCAGATTATATGATACTCTATATAGAACTTGTTAAAGAATTCAAATTAATAGAATTAATAAAGTAATTAATTAAGAAACAAAATACTTTAATTCGTCACATTCATATACACAAATAAACAATAAAAGAAGAAATAAAGTAATCCCATTTACAATAGCATGAAAAAGAAAGAAATGCTTATGAATTGGCATAACCAAAGAGGTGAAAGAGTTGTCCTCTCAAGATTACAGGACATTGAAGAAAGAAATTTAAAAGAACACAAAAAATTCCAGGATAAACCATTTCTAAATATTGCAAAGACTAAATTGTTGCAAGTATGGTATTTCCCAAGGCTATTAGTTGGTTCAAGTCAAACCCTATCAAACTACTACTGACATTCTTCTCAGAAATGAAGAAATCAATCTTAAAATTTATATGGAACAACATGTAACTTAAATAACCAAATAAATTTAGAGAAGAGAGAAGAACGTTGGAGCTACCACTCTCCATGTTCTCAAACTATACTAGAAAGCTGGAATGATCAAAACAGAAAGGACTTGACACAAATCAGACACCTCAGTCAATGGAACAGTATAGAGAGCCCAGAATTAAACTCTTGCTTATGTGAAAAGTTAATCTATGACAGAGAATGTAGACACATACACTCCAGAGTTGACAGACTTTTCAACATCTGGTCTTGGAAAAATAAAATATAGACCTGCAAAATAAAAACTGGACTACACTCTTTCATCATGTACAAAAATAAATTGAAACTGATACCATCCCTGCCCACCTCTTCCACATTTTCAAACAGCACCTGCTTTTTCAACTGAGCCTTGCCTTCTCTCTTACCCACATCTCCCTGCCTTCCAACTGAAGTCTTCTCCCCACTGTTCCCTGCCTCACAGAAAACGCTGACCCACCCACCTCTCTTTCCCTTCCCACTAACTTCATTCCTGTCTATATTTTGCAGTTTCCAAATGACATCAGGCATAGTCACGTGTCTTGTTTCTTAACTTATGACAGCTTTGCTCATCATTTCCCAGTCCTGACCCTCGCCTTATGCTTATCTTTCGCTCAGCTCCTTCTCCTTCAACAGCTTGAAACCTGAGAACAGGAGTGTGTAAGAACGCCTGTGCTCGCAGACTTCCATTGTGGCTGAAGAGTGATCTTTCTCAGGAGACCCCCTCCTTCCATGATTTTGCAGCTTTCCAACTGGGACAGCCACTGTCTCTCAGGTTACTGGCACCCAGGCCCCGCTCTGAACATTTCTTTTCGTTTGAGCCTCATCTCTCCCATGCAATATTTACTAGAAGCAACCTGAAAGAATCAGCACCTCAAGGGTTTCATCAAATGACTCCTAAAGGATGCACATTTGACCCAAAACAGAGACCATGTCAACAGCCTTCAGCTTCCAACCACACCCCATATATGAAGAATCTGAAAAGTAACACACAGTACGTTGTGGACGTCAGTGTTGAGGCGCTTCTCATGTGTTGACCATTGACATTTTAGTCCAAATCATTTATGCTTTGCATGATGCCTTGGTAGCATCTTTGCCTGAACCAATACTTGCCTATAATACCCCAACTGCCTAAAAATATATAAAAGGGAGAAAATGGAGCTAGTTAGAAAATGAAAGAGAGAGGTTGAAACAAAGGTAGAGAAATACGAGTGTAACATTTATAGAAGTAAATAAGAGGAAACTGACATTTCTTAAAATAATTTTTAAAAATCACACAAAGATATATTTTATTTTTCAGAGATGGAGAGAGACAGAAGTAGGGGGAGAGAGAGAGAGAGAGAGAGAGAGAGAGAGAGAGAGATATCAATGTGAAAGAGAAACATTGATTGGTTGCTTTTTGTATGCATCCTCCCCCTACCCCCTCGAGCAGGGATCAACCCTAAAATCTATGAATGTGCCCTGACCAGGGATCAAAGCAGCAAAATTTTGGTAAATGGGATGGCACTTAAATCAATTGACACACTTGGCCACGATGACATAATTTTTAATTGGAAAGTGTATGTGACTTCACATCACCTTGGCTTTGCATTATCGTGGAGAAGCTAGTTGAAACCATTAGTGCTGACACAAAGTTGTGCATATCAGCAGGGGAGGCATATGGGAAACCATCGCTGAGGCTGCCCACCAAGTAAGCCCACATAAGCACAAGGTCTGATTCTAAGTAAAACAGAAGACCGTGGAAGGTTATAAGGCAAAAATGATATCTTATTTTTCTTAATGTTAACCCCTTAAAGGTGATATCTAAAAATGTTGCCCAGAATGGCGTGATTTTCCCAAAGTCATATTGATGAATCTCAGACCTGACTTAATTGGTATTTCAGGCTACATTTTACTTTTTTTTTTGTTGGGGAGATAATTTTGCCATCTCTGAGGTTTTGCAGCAGACACATGTAACACCAGCCCACAGTGTTTTTGGTTGTATGTCATACACCTGTGACAATGTCTCTAGAAAGCAGTTCCAGTCCTCATCCCCAGTGAGCTGATTGGTCACTGGAGAGTCCAAAGAAATACAATGGCAGTAAAGTAATCAGAAAAAAAATGTTCAAAGTCAACTCTTCCTTCTGAAACCTGGGACCATTTTTATGTTCCCAGGAATCTGTGGGAAATGCTGGGCCTGATAAATTTGTATATTAATGGACATGTCACGAGTGAGCAGGCAACAGCCCTGAGAACCCTTCTAGTAAGTTTAATTAGGAAAAAGCACTCCGGTTGTGCAACTTCGAAAAAGTTAGCTCACTTCCTCATTGAGACAACAAAACAGAATTTAAAACATCTGGTACTTAGACCCACACCTTCTGGAGACAGGTCCCTTTCAAGCTTATTTTACTAAACACAGTTGGAGAACAAAATGTTTGCCAGTTGTCTAGAGACGGTCTCTGGATGTGTTAGTTTATTTTTATTATTTTAATGTCTAAAACACAGCATTTTAAAATACGATTATTGCTCTTTAATCATCTCGTACCACTTTTAATTCTCAAAAGGCCCCTTAGAAATAAATCCTTTTTCACTTCAGCATTGCAGATGAGTAGGTAAAAGTCATTTTACCTACTTTAAAGTCACAACACCATTAATGGCTTTTCCAATTTTTCAACCTGGAACTGTCAGTTTCCCCAGCCATCCCTATCCTCTAATAGTATCATAAGGAAATTTAAGCAGATTAAGAAGAAAGGCGGAAAAGAGAATTAGGTGGCTCTGAGCAAGGGGCTCTCAGCAGTGTTTGTACAGTTGACTCTGAGGTTCTGAGCTTCACAGAGTCTAGCCACACGTCGTCTGCATGGCACAGGATGAAAATGGTACAGTTGATGATACAAAGGCATAAGAAAAAGGCCAGCAGTTGAAGTGAAAAAAGGAACAGAGTGGCTACAAATTTACAAAGGGTTGGACCAAATCCAGGGTCCTTCCATGCCCTTTGCACCCATAATGCCATCCTCTTTTCTCCAACACATGTATTGGAAAACAGGAGGTCCTTTTTCTGGACTCAGAGATCAGAAACCTGCATCTATTGTCTTGTGATCTATCACTCAAGTCCACATTTAGAAAATGTTTCTAGATACAAAGAGTGCTAAGAAAATACCACATATGACATATGTGGAGGAGACCTCAAGTGATGTATTGTTTGCCTTATCTTCAACCAAAACGGAAGATCAATTTTCTCTGCTTTTTTTTCCTACTGAGTTATGGTAAGTGTTTCAGGGTGGGCCTGCATGAATGGGGTGTATCAGATACAGAGTTGAATGAGTGAACTGCGTCCAAAATCATACCAAATATCTGAGTGGTTCCAGGGCTTTTCTGCTGTCCCCAGTAATCCCTAAAGAGACCACATGAGAAACAGAGACCCAGACCAGATAAATGGCATTTCAAACTCCTTGTCAGTTTGCTTTCCGTGTTTTGAAAATTTTTCAAACATTCAAAGGCCACAGGTATTTGACGATGGAGGCAGAAGACTTTCATGAATGAGTAGAAATTTATAAAGAGAAATAATCACCACATGTACAGCAATATATTCTGCGAAATCAAATACCAGGTAAGCACCAGCCATGGTTGATCCTATAAATCCATCCAAATTCATACAAAATATATTTTCTAACAACTTTCACAGAAGTAAACTGAAGCTCAGAGAGGTGAGGGCTTAACCCCAAGACGCAACCTAAAATGGGAAGAGCTACCACGTGACATGGAGTTGGCCCATGCTCACCTACTGAAAAACTGGTCCAGGATATGTTGGGTTCCACTGACTGTCGAAAAGGAAAAAAAAATGTAAGTAGTCATGTAAATGATGTTCCTACATATGAGGTTTGGTACCATGAACACTACGGGTACTTCAGCATTATGGATTTTGGAGTGCCCTCAATATGTAAGCCTCATCCAGGGACAAACTGATGTCATCCTCACAATAAATGATACAGAAAGGGACAGAATGGCAGCCACATTACAATTAACAAGCGGAAGTATAAACTTCTGGAGTGCACCCAGGAATGTTCAGCACTGGAAAGATGTTTTTGCAGGGGCAGGTATGCACGAGATAAAAATAATCTAAGTTATAGATCTACAATTTGAATTTAATGGTGGGGAAAATTATTCAATTATTGTTTTCAAA